>SOPF01024730.1:0-15789 GCA_012979155.1 Hypericum perforatum | reverse complement strand
GCGGTAGATCTCCAGTGTGGCGGGTCTCCTTCTTCTTTCTCCTTCTTTCTTCTTTTTTCTTTCTTCTTTCTTCTTTCTTCTCCTTCTTTCTTCTTCTTCCTTCTCCATCCTCGTAATCCTCTCTCTCTCTCTTCCTTATCTTCAAAAGATGAAAGTATCCTTGTTTGTGTGGACCATTGAATCAATAAATTAATTCTGTTTATTAATCTAATGGTCTAACTTTGATCCAGCATGATGTTGTAACCCAATAGGCATACAGCACCTAGTCCTCTCCCTAGTTAAGGCATAACTCAAGCTAATTTGAATATTACGAGTCAAAATAAATCTTGATTACATAGAATTTCGATAGAGTTTGACAAAGTTATCCCGAGTATCTCAAAATTTTCATTTTACAGCTCTGAAGAAGGCCTGACCAATTTCGTGCACCATCCTGCCTTTAAATAAACCGCACCTTTTTTATAAATAGTTGAGTACTTAAACTTTATAATTAGGCTGAAAAATTCCAAGATTATTCATGCAAGCTGGATACCAATATTCCGTTATCCTACATTCGCAATGATAAATGTGACATCAATCAACTCAAAGAAATCATATTAATTTTTCAAATAAGTTGCAAGTTGCGCCTTTTTAATTTTTATGTGATTGTAGGAGGAGGATGAGGATATTTTCCCATTTAAATTTATTATAAAACGAGGAAAGACAGTATCATTAATTTCAAACAAATCAATTGACAAGTTATGTAGTGTCTGTTAAATAACTAATAAATTTTTATTGCGATTTTTTCTCACTAATTTTTTCGTAATAAAATTTTAATGAGATCGACAACCTAGCCCCTGGGAATTCTGTTCTCATTTTATATCAATAGCTTTAAAAAAAATTTATTTGATTCTTTTGATGATGTATTAAAATTCAGTTTATGAATATAAAATTTTTTACTATAAACACTAGAGACTGAAATAAGCAAAGTAAATGACAGCTCCGGAGACAGAGCTTTTTTTGGGTAGGTAAATGCATTTTATTAATATTAAAGAGGGAACTGGAAATTATAAAGGAAATGCCTATTACAGAGACAAGGAGCTTCTACGTCATCGTAGACATCTTAAACTCTAGAAAAGCGTAGATGAGACTTAAGTAAGTGACATCAATCCAAATTAATGTTAAGATAAGATTAGCCATGGTAGATTAGACTTCGTCCAATATTATTCCACATTGATATTCTGTTCACACCCAACTTCAATTGCTGTGATCATCATTCAACTCCTAGAATCACCCAAAACATGAGAATAATAGGGATTGGATTAGGTTAATAATAGTATTTTTTCGAATTGTACTAATTTTTTTCTGAGAAAATCCAAAAATAATGGGACACCATCAGTGAAAAATATTCTACACGAGCCGATATCGCATGAAAAATTTGTTATTGCCTCAAAAAATAAATACAAAAATATACATGTCCGAGTTTTTTTTAAATCCAAAAATTATGGGATCAAAATAAAAAAATTCACAGGCTCAATATTACATAAATAAAATGTAATTCTCAAAAAAAAAAATACATATGTCACTATCCCATAAAAAAAATACAAAAAAATACATATGCCACTATCCCATAAAAATATCGATATCGCAAAAAAATATCGATATTGCATGAAAAAAATGTCAGCACAATCTATCTTTGATTTAAACTATATGAATTAATTTATACAATTCGTCTTCAATCTATTTCTTATAAGTGGAACGTCAAAATTTAGGAAATATATTATTAGTGTCACCCAACTATGCTCGTATCACGTAATGGCAACTAATTTTTTATTATTTTCTTATTGACCACGTTAACATACGTTAAATATTTTCCCAATTGGTCACTTGTATAAATTCTTGGCCAAATTGGCTGGAACGATGACGTCAACATGATGTCAAACTTGAAAAATTAATTTTTATTTGAGTACCTAAAATCTGAATAAATACAACATAAAAGTATATATAATTATAAGCTAAAGAAAATAGTTGCACATGTTTTCTAATGTTTCTTAAAAAGTTTAAAGAGCACCAAAATAGCTCAAGATCTTGTATAATCTCTCGTAAACTTGGGGTAAACAACTTCTCGTAATGCTAACTAATTATAATTTTTTTCCTGGACCATGTTGAAGTATTTAAGTATTTCTCTCATTGACCCTTTTGTTGGCCAAATTGGCTGAAATCATGACATCAATATGATGTCAACCTGATGAAATACATGGAAGAGTAAGGCCAAATTTTAATTTAGAACCAATTTTTTTAAAATAAAATAATGGAATTAAATATAATTTTAAAATAGCTGAAGCAAATAAATGCTAAAGTTTTTAAAATTGAACAGAAAAATGATCATAAGTATCGTATACTTTGACTGCGCGTAGCGGGGGGCGTGCGCCCTCCCCCACCACGTGGCGGCTAGACATTGGACGAGATACTCCAAGCTGGTGATCTGGCTGACATGGGGCATTCTGATTGGTCCACGTCGGCCAGGTCAGTCCAGTCAATACCCAGACATCTTTTTTTAACAAAACTTTAAAAAATCAAAAAAAAATTATAAGATTGTTTATTATCATTTTCTACCTTCTGATGGAACAATTTTTTTAACATTTTGGATAATTTATTTACAAAAGTTTGTATCCAAGTAATTTAACTTTTGGGGTTAAAAAAGGTTGTGTGGTCTAAAATTGTTTAAAAATTTGTGTTGTCCATAATCGTTTGAAAAATCTATAAATAGCTACCAACTTCTTCATAATTTTTCACACCAACTCATCTCCTCTTATGTGCAAATTTCTAGATATGGATTTGAACATATTGAGTTTTAAAAATTCTAATTCTAACTCAGAATTTGAGTATAGTTCAGACTTTAGTCATAGTAGTTTGTTAGTCAATTTTGTGAATCAATGACAAGCCAAAACAGAAGCACAGATTCGGGTTGTAGAGGCCATGATTCGGAGAAGGCAAGCCAATCATGTTAAGTCAGAGGACTGTCCTCATGCACCAAAATGCAGTATTAATAAGAGCTAACAAGTTGGTGATGAGCATTTGGTAAATGATTATTTTGCCGACACACCAACATATAAAGATGATATGTTCCAATGTTGGTCTTCATGCACAGACCTTTGTTCCTCAGAATAGTTGAGATGTTGAGTGTCGTTGATCTATACTTCCAGCAAAAGCGAGATGTTGTAGGGAGACTTGGGTTGTCAGCTTTGTAGAAATGTACGGGAATAATGAGGGTTCTCGGGTATGGGGCAGTCGTTAACGAACATCTGAGGATTGGTGAATATACAACAAGGCAAGCTATATAGAAATTTGTATAATATCTCAGGAAGCTCAATAAACAAGATTTGGCTCGTCTGCTCCAAGTAGTAGAGCAACGTGGTTTCTCAAGCATAATAGACAATATCGATTGCATGCACTGGGAGTAGAAAAACTGTCTAACTGCCTGGAGTGGACAATATGCTAGAAGAAGTGGGAGGCCAATAATCATACTAGAAGTGGTTGCTTCGTATGACCTATGGATATGACACGCCTTCTTCGGAATACTAGATAAATCACGTCAATTACATTATCAAATAAATAATTAAAAAATTATTAACAATATAAAATTGGTCAAATAGAATGTTGAAAAAGAGAATAAAATCATTTTTAATTTTTTCCTCAAAAATAATTGTTTTTAAAGAAAAGCAAAAAAAACACATAGTTCAGTCTAGATGTACCATGCAAAGAGAGACACCAACATAACATGGAGTGTGTTGTGTATTAGCAAGGTTTTAAGACCGACCGCAATGGGGAAAGAGCATGCGGCCCCCACCCCAATGTGGCCTCTTGCTATAAGGAAACTTATGCGCCTCGCTAATATGCAAGGCACCCTCGCATGTCTACGAGGCATTCTCGAACCCTACAACAAGTTGGTGACGTAGGCAGACGTGGCCTATTCTGATTGGGCCATGTAGGGCTACGTTGGTGGGCCTAGCACAATCAACTTTTTCAATTTTTTTAAAAAAATCTAAAATTTGAAAAAAAATCGAAAAACAATTCTAAAAATTATCTAAAGCATTTTACACCTTTTGGTTTGAACGAATTTTTTAAAAAAATTTTGTAATTTTTTAAAATTTTTTATCCAAGTAATATAATCTTTTGGGTTAATAAAATTTTGTGTGGTCTAGAATTGTTTTAAAATTTTGTGTGGTTCAGAATCGGTTAAAAAATCTATAAATAGATACTGACCTCTTCATAATTTTTTACACCCATTCATAAACTCTCCTCTTTACCAAAATAATCTAGATATGGAGCCAAATAATTTGAGTTCTAAAAGTTCTGATTCTAACTCAAAATTTGAGTATAGTTCAGACTATAATCACAATAGTTTTTTAGTCAATTTTGTGAATCAATGACAAACTAAAATATTAGAAGAGATTTGGGTTGTTGAGGCTATTATTTGTAGAAGGTAAGCCAATCATGTTGAGCTAGAGCACTCTCCCCGTGTACAAAGGTGCACTATCAATAAGGGTCAAAAAGTTGGTAATAAACACTTGGTGTAGGACTATTTTGCCAATACACCAATATATGGAGATGATATATTCCACCGTTAGTTCTGCAATTACATACCTTTGTTCCTCAGAGAAGTTGAGATAGTGAGTGTTGTTGATCCGTACTTTTAGCAAAAGTGAGATGCTATAGAGACTCAAGATGTCGGTTTTCCAAAAATGTACTACAACAATGAGGGTTCTCGAGTATAGGATAGCCGCTAATGTCGTTGACTAATATTTGAGGATTGTCGAATCTGCAACAAGATCATCTCTGCAAAAATTTGTAGAGGATATCATGTCTTGTTTTGGAAAAGAGTATCTCAAGAAGCTTAATTAACAAGATCTGGCGCGCCTGCTCTAAGTATCGAACCGATGTGGTTTTCCAGGTATGATAGGCAGTATTGGTTACATGCACTGGGAATGGAAGAATTGTCCTGCTTCCTAGAGTGGACAATATACTTGAAGAAGTGGGAGGGCGACAATCATACTAGAAACAATTGCTTTATATGATTTATGGATATGGCACCTTCTTTGGAATACCAGTTACCTATAATGATATCAATATTTTACAAAGGTCTCCTACTTTTACTGATGTGTTAGAAGGTCTTACACCTAAAGTGAGCTCACTATTAATAGAACCCGTAAATAGTTGTCATATTATCTCATTGATAGGATATATCTACAATAGACTACTTTTATAAAGTCAATAATAGCTTCGTCCATTCTTAACCTCAAGATGTTCACTAACCGTCAAGATGGATACAGAAAAATGTGGAGAGGGCATTTGGAATTCTGCAAACTCGCTTTTCATTCATCAACAATCCATGTCTACTTTGGGACTATGAATTCATTAGAAAAGTTATGATTGCATGTATCATATTGCATAATATGCTAGTGGAGGATGAACGAGATGGATATGGTCTTTATTGTCCAAAAGAATTCTTCAACGACAAACCCAACATCAGCTCCTTGACAAACTACGAATACTCTACTCAACGTAGTAGATCTCTATCAAACTCCATGACTGCTGATACACAACTTCAAAATAAAGAAGTCCATATTGCTCAGATAAAAGATTTGATTGAGCATGTTTGACAAAAATTGGTAGCGATAGTTAATTCTGTAATTAAAATTTTTTTGATATTTTGAATTTTGTAGTTCATTTTGTAATTTGAAATCATTAGCAAATTTTCATTTCGCAAAATGAATTATTTTTGTAATTTGAAATTAAATTTAATATTTTTCATTCGAATCCAATTCGAGTTTAGTATTAGGTGAGTTTAAAAAAACTAAAGCTAAAAAAAAGTTGACATGGAACAGGGTCGCAACACTATAGCGAGGTCGTGACTATGAGTTGAAAACTGAGAACAGGGGCATTGTTCACGTGGAGCAGGCTCGGGACACTATAGCAGGGGTGTGAATGCAGGTAGTCTAACACTCCTCCTCCGTAATTGATCCACATAGATAGGAGATGACGTCATGCCCTCTACTTTGACCAGTCTAGTAACAAACATCATTTAATACAACCGTAATAATTTAATTATCTTTGTGAACGATGCCACTCGTCACTTTATACCATCCGCATTCACGCCCCCTACAGTGTCACGCCTTGGGCACCACGTCAACCGTGCCCCTGCTCTTAGTTTTCAGCCCACAGTAGTGCCCTCGTTACAGTGCCATGCCCTGGACGTCACGTCAGCTTTTTTGTTAGCTCGTTAAAATTCAGCTAACTATATCAAACTCATATTTTTTTGTGTAACTTTGAAAAGACTGAATTAAAAATTGAAACACTAAATTTTCCCAAACAGAAATTTTATTAAAAATTACGAATTACAAAAGGAACTACGAAATTCAAGAAATAACTTAGATTTGCAAATTACATAACTAAATATCGCTACCAAATTCAGTCCAAACGTACTCAATTAAGTCTTTACGGAGGGCGATATGAGCTTCTCTATTCTGAATTTGAGTATCAGTGGTCATGAATCTTGATAGAGATCCAATGCGTTCAGTAGAATATTCGTGGTTTGTAAGAGTTGTTGGTATGAAAAATAATGAAGTAGGTCGTATATATTTATAGATTTTTCAAATGAATTTGGACCACCAATTTTTTTAAAACGAATTTGGACCACACATATTTTTATATCCGAAAAATCTTGTTTTTTGGATTAAAAAAATTATTAAATTATCAAAAAAATAAAAAAAAAATTAATTAGACAGAAAAGTCGAAAATGTATTAAACAATATACATCCATTTTGGCACCTTCCTGGCTGCTTAGGAGGGATGAAAATGGAACGATATAAAAATTTGGTACGGCATTGTTCGCTTTAAAATAGCTTAGTGATTGACATCGTCGAATCAATGAGGTCACTCCAAATTACGTGCAATGTTATTCAAAATATATTCATTTGAGACCAATTTGTATTTACTTAAAAATTACACCCGACTTAAATAAAGTACACCTAATATACAATTATCTTAAAACAAATTCGTTTTCCACCCAAAATTTTTATTTTCCAAAACAAAGGAGGAACGTACAGATTTCCAAATATTTTATCTGATTTAAGATATAGCCATTTGTCAGCTACCAGGTGCACGCATATGTAAGTCGTCGTTTATTAAATGTCGTTTATATAATAAAGCCTCTGGGATTCAAGACTTGAAGTGAAATGTAAATAGACGACAGTAATCAACCCAACTAAAAGCTGTCATCCAGCGACAATCTCTCTCTCTCTCTCAGTCAGTCACTCACTCACTAGACGACCACCACCAATTCCTTCCCCAGTCGGGAACTTCTTTCCGACCAAAACCTCGAGGGCTCCGGCGGTGAAAGTGGGAATGGTGACGCCGGAGCAGGTTAATTGGATCGGAGAATTCGGGTCATTCGTGAACGAGGAGCCCGCCTTCTCGGTGACAGCGTGGCAGCCTCATCATTCTCTCGTCATCACTTCCCCTAGCGCCTCCCCTAATCTCAGGTTCCTTTCAATTTCTCTCTGTAGGGTTTTTGATTAGGTTAGGGTTCCTGAAAAAATATCGACTTTATGAGCTTTCGAATGGGAATTGATTTGGGTTTTGCTTGTTGTAGTGTGGAGATTGATGGGTCATTCGCGGATCCTGAGACCAGCATGGAAAGTTGCTCCAAGAAGAGGTAGGTACCCTTGGCTTTGGGCAGTTTGGTCTAGTATGCACCTGTTTTCTTACCCGCTTGTTTTAGGTGCTAGTGATTCGGGATTTTGGGGTGGCTCCATTGAATGTTAGCATTTTTTCGTGCTTTCGGTGGGTCCCTGATGAGATTCTGGTTCTATTTAGTGTTAAGTGTACCGAATAACCATGTATGACGTATGAGATATATGTTCATAAATTACTCTTTTGTGGGGGGAAGCATGTCATTGATGGACGGACTTTTTATTATACTTGGGTGAAGGCATAGCTTCTGGTGGTCAATATGTTCAGAAAGATCTTTTCAGTGTTTCTGTCATGCTAATGTTTTCTTTCACTTTTTGTTCTATATAAGTATTATCTCTTGATCCTGCCATTGTTACGTGTTACTCAGACTTGTGCCAGCATGGATTACGGAACATGCTTCTGTTGTGTTTATCTGCACAGGGGTAGAGTTGAATCATGTGGTACACCAACCTCGAAAGCATGCCGGGAGAAGTTGCGGAGGGATAAACTAAATGACAGGTGAAGTCTCTCTCAAATTCTCTCTGTGACACTCGTGCAGACAAGACACGCACGTACACAGTCAAAATCTCCTTGTCTGAGCCCACCTTTTGTTGTGGTGTCTCTGCTAGGTTTATGGAATTGGATGCTATCTTGGAGCCTGGAAGACCTCCCAAAACTGACAAGGCTTCTATCTTGGTTGATGCTGTCCGAATGTTGACACAGATGCGCAGTGAAGCCCAGAAGTTGAAGGACTCCAACATGAGTCTTCAAGAAAAAATTGAAGAACTGAAGGTGCTTGTCGTATCTCTCAGGTTGTTCCTCATGTTTTATTTCTTCATTTGTGTTCATTGTTTATTTCCCCAAAACCACTGCGACTGATTATTGTTTAAATCTACTTTTGGGTATTGAATAGGTATCTCTGGAATTTTCTCTATCAATGTTGTTGGCTCTTTGAAAGTCCAAATGAAGATGGGCTTTCTGGATTCTTATTTTGATCTTTTTCACTCTCTTGTACAGGCTGAGAAGAATGAGCTCCGAGACGAGAAACAGAGGCTAAAGTGTGAAAAGGATAAGCTGAAACAGCAGCTGCAAGCAGTGAGTGCACAGCCTAGCTTCTTGCCATCCCCAAATGCAATGCCTGCTGGTTTTGCCGCACCGGGTCAAGCACCCGGCAACAAATTCGTTCCTTTCCTTAGCTACCCAAGTCTCGCGATGTGGCAGTTCATGCCCCTGGCCTCCGTGGACACTTCGTTAGATCATTTACTCCGCCCTCCTGTTGCTTAAGTCGGCAACTGCGGTTGAATTAGATGGTAGTATGCTGTGGACAAATCTTTCAGTGTTTCAACTATTACTACCGTCTGTACTAGTTCCAGCAACTTGCTGCACTTGCTATTTGCATTCTCGTGCGTACTTTTTCTGCTGTTTGGATGTAAATTAAGTTAGTAGCCATGCACAGCAACTTAATATGAAACTTGAACCGTAACGTGTTAGTGATGAACTGTGTTGTCTCATCTACTATATTTGTTTGTTTAGGTGTTCTTGACTTGCCGTGTCGAAGGCCATGAAAGGCCCGTTCGAGCTTCCGAGCATTGGTCTGGTTGGTCCGACCATCAGTTGGACTCAAGACCACGTCTTTTTAAAACCATGGTCGAGTAGCTTGCAAAACTGCAACAATATGTCACTGTAGGGGGAAAGCCATTATAAGGAGCAGCTCCATCTCGGTTTCCAATTGGATTTAGGGTTCGATTGATAAGAAGTGGGGAAAGATAAGGAAGATTAGAAAGATAGAAGCAGGACGGGAAGAACCAGAGAGATGATAGAATAAGGAAAAGAATGTATTTGTAAATATATTTCTGAATATCGATTACAGAGTTCCTATTCTCTTTATAGTAAAATGACCAGTCAATTAGACGATCATTGACTAGACTAAACGACAGGTCACTCTACCCCCACCAACCCCCCAGGTATGGTTATCGTAACAGGCGCGAGTTTTAAAGCTGCAACTATATCTTATCTACTCCAGTAGGGGATCATCTGGTCCTCAACCTCAAGCTAAGAATTCATCAAGTCCTCGTCAAAAGATTTGACTTTTTTTGCAATTGCAATGACTTTCAGTGTCCTGAAGCTTCACATTCCAAGCTTCAGAATCACCAATCCCTCACCACCACCGGTCCCACATCATAGGACCCTCTTACCAACTCTCGCATTCCCCGGAATCCAGACCAATCATCATAGTGTTTCCGCCTGCCTCCCTGGTCACCGGCCACCGTCTCTGTCTGCTCGCTGTAGCCTGTCTTCTTCCACCACTCCACCACCAACCTCCAAGGCTGAAGCCATTCAGCAAGCTAAGACCTGCATTGCAACCTCACTAAAGAAGACCCTCAACTATATGCAAGGTGGGAAGAAAACTAAGCAGCGAAGATTCCAGGTCGAGGTCCCTGTCGAGGATAACTCGCCCGAAGTCTCCCCGTTTCAGCTTGCTCTTGATGTTTTCGGAGACCTCGATATCAACGTCAAAAGAAAAACCACTCCTCGGGCGAAGACCGTGATCCTCTGGCCAAACAATGTGACGAAGAACCGTGCAGCAGAAGCGTTTCAATCCAGTTCGTCATCAAACAATATCGAGCACGCTGACATTGGCACAGTTGCAAAAGGAGAGACCGACATTCTTGGTTCTGCTGACGTTGCCGTGTTTTTCGCACCTGAGGCAGGGCAGCTGCCGAATATTATGGCAGTCTGCGACAGTTTCTCTCCTAAGCCGGTGGTGTTGTTCAACCCGGTATGGGCCATCAATCCGAACGCTAAGCTTCGCAAGTTTGGTAAGTTCTCGAGGTCCTTCGAGGTGATATACTCGTTCACGGGGCTCGAGGTGCAAGGTGTTTTGAGCAAGAAAAGGGGGATGGTGTTCAAGTGCACGGGAAAGAAGTGGGAAGTTCTTGTTGAAGATCAGGAAGGAGATCTCAAAGTTATGTCTACCTTGGAAGAAAGACCATCGCTACAAGACGTCGAGGATGTGCTGTATAATGCTCTTGGCATGAATTCTCCTATAACCAAGTCTATCAAGTTTTTCAAGGAGTTGATTTACAAAGTTACTGGAAGAAAGTAATGAAGAGGAGGTAGCCATATTTTAGCCTGTTTTGTAGATTCTCTTGGTTGGAATTGTGTCTCTGTTCGTAGTTTTTTTCGGGTTACAATTCGACTGCAAATCTGGACATAGCATGTGACTGGAAAAGTAATCAACGGTGAAAAAATTGCAGATGCCGGGTGCTTCTACATATTATACACTCTAAATTACACTTGAATGACAAGGAATTGTAAAGAACAATGTGAAGAAACTTTTTACAAAACAAAATTCGGGCTAAGATGCCCTGATATGGCAGCCTTTGATGAACTTGTCTGAGAAGTTGATGTACCGGGACCATAGTGGTCGGAGCTGAGGAAACGCTATATCTAGCCACGGTTTTGCTCTGCCGTTGAAATGGATTACGCCAGCGTTCTCTGCATAAGCAACGCTGGTGTTCTCTTGGTATCCGAGGCCTAACATATGCCAGAACGGGTCAATCACATGAACATGTCCATGGAACGCTATTAGTCCGGGTGGTAGTGTTCCTAGCTGCCACAAGCTGAGGTCTGATTTCAAGTTCTGCAAAAGAGAAAATGTGAATGTAATTTTGTTTATTTTATTGGGAGAGGATTGTTTCGGGCTTTCGCTGATTTTACCTGCTCGATCCAGTGATGGTACGTGAGGCTAATGTTCGTCCTCCGCCAAGCTCCCAAGTCAAAAATGTTCATCCCATAAGCCCAAGCACATTCATTCGGGTCGAAACTCCGTGCTATTAGTGGATGTGAGAAGTTCAGATAGCTCTTGAGTCGCTTCGACATGACGAAGTTATCTTCGCCTCTGCATGTTTCCACGGCTCCGTTAACCTTTCCGTTCATGTCGATGTCCCAAAGAGGAGAAAGGTCGGTCTGCACCACTATGTCATCATCTAGGAAGACCACCTTGTCCAAACTTGGAAACAGCTGCAGAATTAGCTCATTGTTAGACACATTAAATCCCGAAATGTGTAAATCAAACGGCTGCTGGTGTACCTCGGGGAGATGGATTCGGATATGGTTCATGATAGAATTGTACTTGGGACTAAGTGCTTGAAGCTTGGCTGCAATGACATTCGGCTTCTCGGTGTTGTTTGCCACAATTGCAGATGACCCTCCTCTGAACTGTGACCTGACCCTTTGATCCTTCTCCATTGCTTCCAACACGGGGACTTTCCCTTTACTAATCCAATCGAAATGGTGGAGTGCTTTGACCTCGATGATTGCAGGCGACAACGGGTGGAGTGAGAACCACGCCTGCATCGGCGAGAACGTCTTCTTATCCGTTATAATGTGGAGCACCACCTTGTGAGGGCGCAATGAGTTCTTCACCAGGGAAGCTGCAACAACAGCAGCAGCAAGCACATTGTCCGAGGCCAATACGAAGTGGAAGTAGGAGTTGTCGACGAGAGCGGGGACGAGCTCCGGTGAGGGGAGCTGGAGGCGGGCCGCGGCGTTGGTCGAGTGCTCGTTGGCCAGCCTTAAGGCAAGGCAATGCAGCTGCTTTGGTATGCTACTTGATGCTACATGCCTGTATAGGTATTCTTGTATTTTGGCTTTTCTAGTTCGTTGTTCAAGTAATGTAACCTGATCAATGAAGAAACATAGGGAAATGATTCAGACAGTAATTAGAGGTTAGAGTTTAATATATGTTTTAACTATTCATTAGTTAGACTAAATCATAAAATTTTCGATCATTGTGAAAAAAAATATAGTAAGAAGTATACTGATCGAGGCACAGATACTATGATCATAACCTATGTACGAATTTAAACATGTTACTTTAAAAGAAGTTCAATGAGCCAAATTTTATTTTGATTTCACATCGACTATTATCATCCGTAAATAATCTTTGTTTATAATCTGAAATTATAGGAACTTGATTTTACGCGATTATAAATGTTAATTTGGAATGAAGATGTTGTAGAATGAAGGTAGATTTTAATGTACGTACCATCTCCCTAAGCTTAAAGGCAAAGGTTCTTGCATCTGTCCTGATATCCTTAACCTCATCCAAGAACTCCTCTAATGTCTGAGGAATATCTGTCCTTCCATTTAGTTCACCTTCGCCAATTGGCTCTCTTAGCACTTGGTATATAACCTCGGGTACCTTCACGTGAGCAACAATAATTCTTACTTAGATCAAAATATAAAATATAGACTCAAACTTAAATTAATTTGTTGAATTAGTGTCTACCAAGTAATATCAATTAAATAAATAAATGAAATTTTATGTAGATTGTAAATAATTAACTCCTTAAATAACAAAATAGTTGGAACGGTAATAACATTTTTTAAAGCAAGTAGGTAAGCGGTCAAGAGATTACGGTTGGTTCAGGCCTTCGTCCCAAGATCCTTGGTCGTAGTTTTTTTCCCAAGCAACCTACATTAATTAGAAAGAACGTTATCATATGTGGAAAAATACCAATTTAAAGAACTTTTTTTCTATAAGTATTGAATGGAAAATTTGTTTACAATCTATCCAACCATTCTCAATACCAGATAAAAATCCGGCCAATCACTTTTGGGGGGTAGATTGAATTTAATGTGCATCTCGACACTATACAAAATTAACAGCACCAAGCTTATCTATTGTCGAGAAATGGAGCCGTTCCTACTTATTTTATTTGGTAATTATAAAACGGTCGCAAGACAGGACAAGAAGAAAAGCAAAAGGACGACTCATTGTACTCCAGTTTTAAAACTAATTAATTTATGTACCGAGAAAGAGGGGAAAATAATTAGAGTAAATTGCTCTCACGTCCCTGTCCTTTGCTAAAATTACCATTTTCGTCCCTACTGTTTCAAAAATGATGATTTCGTCCTCCAGATTTGATTTAATAGCACTCTAAGGTCCCTGGTGCCGGAATCAGAAAATTTCTCCGGCAAAATTGGACTTAAGATTACGAAAATACCCTTTTCCTTTAAAAAGTAAAAAAATAAATTAAAACACAATCGTAATTCGTATTGAGCTGAAATTATGCATGAATCATTCTAAAAATACACATGATTTACGCACAATATTTCAGAAATTTTGGAGATACAGAAGTATTTTTTTTATTTTTCAACGTGCTAAAATTTTGTAAAATCATATAAAATAGAAAATTTGTCTAATTGGGCTAAAACTTGTCCCATATGTTCTTAAGAATATCTAGTGAATTTAGGAGCTAAAACTTATTCTATGTGTCCTTAAGCATCTTTACTAAAGACTCTATTTTTAGTAAAAAAATAAATTAAAATTCTATATTTTTGGTATGCCCAGACTTTTTCAAAATTTGCTTGTGAGAATCCATAATTTTTTATTCTTAAATTCATTAAAGATGCTTAAAGACACATGGGACAAGTTCATGCAAAATTTTAGCTCAATATGAATTACGATTGTGTTTCAATTTATTTTTTTACTTTTTAAAGGAAAAAGGGTATTTTCGTAATCTTAAGTCCAATTTTGCCGGAGAAATTTTCCGATTCCGGCACCAGGGACCTTAGAGTGCTATTAAATCAAACTTGGAGGATGAAATCATCATTTTTGAAATAGTAGGGACGAAAATGGTGATTTAGCAAAGGACAGGGACTTGAGGGCAATTTGCTCAAATAATTAATTTAGTTACCAACTTTCGTGGGTTAAAAAACATAATGGCCCACCTGCAGGTAGTCTCTACATTTATTTACCCAAAAATAAGGTAGTCTCTACGTTCTCGTGTTACTTCTAAATCCGGCAAAAAGGGTCGTCTTTTTTAACCACTCATATTTGAAATGCTATGCTGGTAAGGAAATACGTCAATGACTAATTGGATCAATTCGTAAACCAAATTTTTTGAATATGGGAATTCGAGACATAGACTTGTGTAGAAATAGACGAATAATGTAGTTAATAATTAAAGCCAATAACTCCCTTTCAAAAAAAAAATATATATATATATATATAGCCAATAATACATAGTTTATCATGAATCATTTGCCTATCAAAAAAGTACCAAGCATTATTTCTTCATAGTGTATCAACCAACAATAATAGCTAAATTAAGTTTGAAACGAATCAAACCTGGATTTTTTTTCTCCATGCTCATTCTGTTCAAACGTTAACCCTCCTAACAAATTATCAACAGAATGAAAGAAAAAAAAAGCAGGTTAATTAATAAATTAATTTACCTATAGTAGAGCACTTGGAGGCTTCTTCATGGCCATGATCATCAATATTATCAATGGTGGATAGAACAAAGATGAAGCGAAGGAGGAACATGGAAAAGAGAAGAGAATAGAAGAGCATTCTATAAGAAACCCTTCTTGACCCAACCTTCATAAATTCTCTCACCCCTTTCCCTGGAAACACAGTTACATGTCTCAAGCTTGGAGATATATGGAGCTGCATTGTTAATTTTTTTTACTTTTTTGGTGTTTTTTTTTCTCTCTTTCCCAACTTCAAAAGCTAGGCCACCTTTAGGCTTTAAGAGGTTGATAGTTCTGTTGTTGTTTTCCCCTTTGGTTGTGGGTTATTGCATAGGATGTTTAGGGCCAAGGAGGAGGAGGAGGTGAGTGGAAATTGGCAATGACCCATGAAGGGAAATGTTGAAAAAGGAAGGGTTTGATGGGAGCTTAGTGTAGCTGTCCTTTACCTAAACTTGCTTAGCAATTGGGCTATATCATAGGAGGAAGCTTGCTAGCTGACTTGTGTTCAAAAAAAACTATGTACTGTTGTTTCAACATATAAATCTTTAAATACTTACAAAATTTTCAGCTTTCAAATATATTATGTGGCACAGAATTAAATTAATCAACTCAATAGTATACTATTGAATACTAAAGTATCAATCAACAATATGTAAATGTGTACAAAAGTATTATATATATATTCCGAGAATTTTATTTATTTTTTAATTTTACTTGACTGAATCTTGTATTATTAGGCTCAGTATATATTTGAATACCACTATGTAAATATATATATATATATATATATATATATATATATATATATTTACATAT
>SOPF01024728.1:37315-52448 GCA_012979155.1 Hypericum perforatum | reverse complement strand
AAAATACAATGAGTAATGATAAACTCAACCAAAACATACAATGAACGAGAATTAACACTTTGACAACTAATAAGCAACTAAACCAACTATACACACTAGAAAACTCATACAAAATAAACACAAGTAATGAGTATTTTCGACACTCATCACACCCCCACACTTGAATCTTTGCTTGTCCCCAAACAAAACTCAAATGCGGACACATACAAACATATAAAAGAAAAGCACACAAAAAGGAAAAGACATGGCATAAAGAATTCGTAAAATGACTCCCCTAAAAAATATCAGCTTAAGTCAAAAGAATATCCGTACATAGCTAGTTCATTAGCTTAATCACAAAATGAACGAATAGTTAGACTCTTCTACAATTAGTTGTTTAAACTAATATTAACACTATGTAAAAGACACTAGAACGTTAATCTCTTAGTGGTAAGAAATTCATCTCACTTATTATATAAGTAGGCAACTTCCTATCACTCGTATACTTATCCAATATATTTCTAGGCATCCTACGTCCTATTCAGCGATATCTTTGATCATACAATTGTTAATGATCAGGGGGTCTTTAAATTGGGTTATAATGGGGCTTAGGTAAAGGTGAGGTAAAAATTTGGATAGTGACTAAACCACCCAATCCGAGGACATTACAAAAATAATTAGTCACTCGTCTAATCTAGACAACCTCACTTAAAATAATTAAGCTCTCACCCATTTTCCCAATATTCTACGACTCTGAAGCTCAAGGTTATGCCAAGAATTCATGCTTTATCCACAACTTCCTTTTTTCACTTCTTTTCTTTGTTTTTCTCCCCTTTTTTTATTATTTTCTTTTTGTTTTCTTTTTCTTTTTTTACTAACACAATATTTACGACACATTTTTTTTATAAAATAAACAAACTAAAATAACTTAGCATATTCTAGGCATAAACTCGGCTTCTACACTTGGCCACTCATTTTTCTAAAATTTCCACAACTTAAACCGTATCCATGAAGCTACCAACTAAACCCATACAATTCATCCTAATATCCTCGGATATGATGGTCAAAGGTAAGGAAGAACGGTAATTTAGGCTAGAAGTTGATTACCTAGTCTATAATCAAGAAAAGGCTAGGCTCAAATTGGTTTAAAGCAAATGGAAATTATAAGATTTTGTCTCTAAAGCTCTAGGCTCAAATGTCAAAGAAATGCCCCCTTCGTCCACTAACTTCTACACAACTAAGATTACGACAAGTAATAGTAGGATACCCTAATCAACTGACTTATTTATTTGGAGATGGATGTCTCCTCCTTCGGTTCAAAGTACCTCACAAGGTTTGCACATTATCATTCTAGTCTAGTCTAAACAGCGAAACCACTAGTCTAAATAACTAAGTGTGAAGTTTCTACATATTCCTAAGCTTTGTGTTCGAGTTAAATTCCTAACTAATAAGGTGATAATATTCTAACACAAGTTGAAAATTTTTGAAGGGGGTCAAATTTTGAAAAATTTATACCAAGTCTAAACCTAGACACAAGAAACTAAGCATTATTAATATACAAGGAAGATTCCTGAAAGGAACCCTCCCCCACACTTGAATGACACATTGTCCTCAATGTGGTTAATATACTATTAAACACCTAATTACAAAAAATAAAACAAACTTGAGATAGTTTTACCTTGATGATCTAGTACGTTAAGAAGCATCAGGGAAATTTAACCCTGAAGATCTCAAATGGGAACACTTCCGTACTAGATCACCAAAAATATGAATAAAATTATCTCAATATACAAAAAATAAAGATAAGTAAACAAACACAAAATAAATAGATAAATACAATATCACACAAAGTTACAGCTATAAACTAAAGAACAAAATTGAATGATATAACACATATAAAAGAACAGGAAATAGAATAATAATAATAAAAATGAAATAAAAGAAATAAAAAGGAACTCCCTATCACTCGTCTGGTAATGGTCTCGGCTAGATCTTGTATCATCCACCATTGTAGAAGTCATTTTGGGCGTTCGGTAACGTGTGCCAGAGGTCGGGTAGGCTTAGGCTTGTGATTTGTGGGTGAAAATTTTGATGTGGGTGAGTTATGGCAAAAATCGGCGGATATCTAAATTTATAGATTCAGATTTTGCCCTACCTGGCGTACGCTAACCTAGCCTGGAGTGTGCCAGATTTTCATGTTCAGCGGGTGGCGCATGCCTGGCTCTAGTAGCGTACGCCAGGTCTTCAGCATTGGCAAAATGGGTGTACGCCAACCTTAATAAAATAACACAAACTGAACAATAATGATACAAACATAAAAAAATAAAAGTAAAAATAAAAATAACATACATATGATACAAACTAGGGATAATTGCCCTCGCCCCCCTGGGGTTTGCGGAAATTAGTGATTCAGCCCCTCTATTTTTTTTATTATTTAGCCCCTCTAGTTTATGAAAAGGGTATTATTTAGCCCCTATCACCGGAATCCGGCCATTTCTCCGGCGAAAATGGACCTGAGATGACGAAAATACCCTTTTCCTTTAAAAAGTAAAAAAGTAAATTGAAACACAATCGTAACTCGTATTGAGCTGAAATTTTTCATGAAACATCCTAAAAATATACATTATTCACGTAAAATATTTCAGAAATTTTGGAGCCACAGAAATATTTTTGTTTATTTTCCAACATGCCAAAAATTTGTAAAATCATATAAAATAGAAAATTTGTCTAATTGGGCTGAAACTTGTCCCATGTGTTCTTAAGCATATTTAGTAAATTTAGGACCAAAAACTTGTTCTATGTTTCCTTAAGCATTTTTACTAAAGACTCCATCTTTAGTAAAAAAATAAATTAAAACTCTATATTTTTGGTATCCCCAGACTTTTTCAAAAATAGCTCGTGAGAATCCAGACTTTTTGATTCCTAAATTCATTAAAGATGCTTAAGAACATATGGGACAAGTTTTGGCCCAATTAGACAAATGTTCTATTTTATATGATTTTACAAAATTTTGGCACGTTGGAAAATAAAAAAAATACTTCTGTTCCCTCCAAATTTTTTGAAATATTTTACGTAAATAATGTATATTTTTAGGATGCTTCATGAAAAATTTCAGCTCAATACGAGTTACGATTGTATTTCAATTTATTTTTTTACTTTTTTAAAGGAAAAGGGTATTTTCGTCATCTCAGGTCCATTTTCGCCAGAGAAATGGCCGGATTCCGGTGATATGGGCTAAATAATACCCTTTTCACAAACTAGAGGGGCTAAATAATAATATAAAAAAATAGAGGGGCTGAATCACTAATTTCCGCAAACCCCAGGGGGGCGAGGGCAATTATCCCTACAAACTATGCTAATTTTTTTGGCTTTTATTTACGCTGCGTTCCTAGAAAGCTTGAAAACCAGACACGCCATTCTGATGGGTAACAAATACAATTTCGACTTTCACAAATCACACAACTCACTAATGGCATACCATGATGAACCACCTTTTCTTGCGAGCCTTTTGGCTATAAGCCTAGTTGAGTCACCATGTAGTACCACGGTATTTGATGTACGTGTAAACGTACATCTTTCTTGACATGTTTCTCTTGTTATTTTAGCTTATTTTGAGTAGGTTTATGCGTATCTAGTTAGTATTGTTCATGTTTTCATACTTAGTCGAGAATCTGGATCCTTGTCGAAGTTATTCGTGTTTTTGCAGGAAGCGGAGCAGGCGACCGGTCGTTCGAAGAGGAAGAAAAAGCTCAAGGAACAAGTGTAGCGGTCGCTACACTTTGTAGCGCTCGCTTGGATCGAGCAACATTTTTTCCCCGATTTTCTGTAGCGGTCGCTACGTTTTGTAGCGGTCGCTACACCCACGATTTTTGACCTGTAGCGGTCGCTAGGACTTGTAGCGGTCGCTACACAGGCGGCAGAAGTCAAGAAAAGCTGCAAACCGAAAGCAAACCACTTGCAACCTCAACTTGATCAACTTGCAGCCGATTTTGTTGATCCAAGACAGCTCAATCCTCTCTGGCAAGCACTTTGGAATGGTTATAAATGGAGGAGGCAACCAATGAAGAATGCATTGAAGTTCAAGGAGTAGAATAGATAAAATCACATTGTAAACTTCAATCTTAGACTAGATTCGTTTTTATTGCTTTTGGGAGGAACAAAGGTTGTATGCAACGTTCTGAGCCATTAATCAAAGAGGTATCTTTGTTCCAATTGCATTAAATTCCGTTTTTATATTTCCAAGTCCTTTATTTTGACCAAAATGAATATGTGTATAAGTTGAGGAGTGACAACTTGATTTTAAGCATATTCACGATTGATTCTTGGATCATTAGTGACAGTTTGATTCAGGACAATTCTTGTTATTGTTATTCGATATTGTAAACAACTTGAGATTGACAACCTTAGGTTCTTACAATATTAAAATCCGTAGCTTAGTATTTTCCAACATTCACCATTTGATTCACTTAGCTTAAGACTTTGATCACATAATCTGGTACTTAGCAACAAAGTCGACTTTTCCCTGAGGAGACGATCTTTCTTATCACTGTATTACTTGTTGCGATCGTGTACTCTTGCACGCATTATTTAGATCCACGTTTGGACGCATCAGTATTCACAACTTGTGAGAAGTGCTATTTTTGCTACAGTCTCCCTTGTGTTTGAATGTCTCCCTCTATACAAATTGTTGAGCACAACAGTCATATAGGAGCAACTTCTTATCTCTCAACAATCGCAAAAATACTGTCACGTGCCAATCAACCAAAGGGTTAATGGCACTCATATTAAACATGGGATTTAGAGATATTTCAATCTTACCCAAAACTAACAAATCCCAACCAAGAGTGGGAGGTTGTTCAAAATTAAGGTCGGATATTTTACCTTCACTTATTATATCCAAGATTAAAGGTTTGACAAACCTTCTTGGATCTTAAAGTCGAAGGTGAATATTGTGGCGGATGACACTAGACTCTTTCGTAGACATGGCGTCTTCTTTTTGCTCCAAATCTTCAATATTCGCCAAATCCTTGGTTGAGCTAGAGTTATGCAAAAAGTAATGAGCACTAGTCATAGGTTCGTCAACCTCCAATTTTGTGCTCTTTAAAAACCCTATCTCTTCTTTCTCTTCCTCCTTTTCCTCATTCTTTTCATCATCTGTTGGAAGTGCGTTGGTATGAGTAAATAAACTCGTAGGGGTTTCTTTGTACCAATCATCTGTTTTAAAATCCCACAAACGAGCCTTATTCTCTAAACTAGATACAGCTTCTAAGAATGGCATTGGATAGATGTATGATAGTTGAGGAACATATGACCGTTCCTCAACTTCCAAGTCCATTTGCATATTGCCATTCTCAACTTGCACTTCATTGTCTTCCCAAAAATGATGGACTAGTTCAGATGGTTTAAATGAGATAACATCTTTTGCATATACATTAAAGCAAATGTCATCTGAGTGAGTTTGCCTTCTCTCAAAAGTTTGAAGTGAGGCAGTCAACTCCTCAAAATCTTTGAGCTTAAATTCAATATTTTCCATCATCTTCTCCATCCTTGCTTCCATTGAGTCCAATCTATCATTTAGGAAATCAGACTTTAAGGGTTGTACTTCTTCTTTGCACCATGAGGAATAAGGATTTCCACTCCATGTTGGAATACTAATAGTGTCATATTGCCCCCCATTGTTAAGCGCAAAATTCTCATGATTTGAGGGGAATCCATGAGGGGTGTCGAACCAATATTCTTCACATTGACTTTTGTTATGTCCTAACCACCCGCACCATTCGCAAGTCCAAATCTGAGCTTTGTTGAGATTGAGTTTCCTTCAATTTGCTTCCACCAAGTTATGTATATCCTCAACTTCATCATCATAAAATAACTTTGAATTCCATTGTACCAATGGTACCCAAAGGAATTCATCTCTACAACCTCAACAAAAACTAAAACTAATAAAAAAATAAAAAGAAAAATGTCCTAATCCCAATTTGCTAACCTACTCAAATGTCCTTTGCCTAGTTCCCTGGTAATGGTGCCAATTGACGAGGGGGATATTTTAGAAAGCAACCAACTCCCCCATTGCAATAATAGTGAAGTAGAGTATCGAACCACGAGAAACTAGTTTGGGCACTTTTTTAGTTAGCTAGTTGGTCTAGGATAAAATGAATGAAAAGGTTTTACTTAATCTAAATGATTGATCACTTCCGTGAGAGAAATTCTGTGGTCTGAGTCTGATAGGCATACGCTAGGTGTGACTGGCGTACGCCAAGTCTCTTGTTTTGTCTTGGTTGGCGTATGCCAATAGGACTTGGCGTACACCAGGTGTCGGGCAAAAGAAAAACTATCTACTGGTTTAACTAACTAAACTGAGATTTAACAACTTAAAACACAAAAGTGAGTAAGGTGAACTTAAAATGAATATAACTAACACGTTCAGGGAGTTTATTAAGTATGTGACATGGTCCGAGTATTTCAAAGGTTACCAATATACACTCTCGCGCTAGATTAGTCTAAATTGATCTTCAACTACATTTAGAATGGCAAGATGTTCTCTCGACCCCAAAAGCCAACTTCACTTAGCTAAGGACCAACTATCCATATCACTCAGTGGACAACAAGTTACTAAGGAGGATTTCTCTTCACACAAAGCAACAAATCATCTGATTAACCTTTCTACTAATCCTATCTCCTTTCAGCCTCAAGGATTAACTAAGTTCATAGTCAAGGTTACTCACAAAGATTTTATCACAGCCAATTAGTCTTAACCAATGCATGGTTGTTATGACTTTGTCAAAACCAAAGTTGGTTGTGTCAAAACCAAACTTACTTGGCCACTAGACTCTTGTCGAAACTAAAGCATGGTTACTAAGACTAATGATGATCATAACCTAAGTGAAACCATGATTAAGCCTTAAGTTCATTAATCAAAATATGTTCCTTATCATTTTTACTCCCTTAAACCATGGCTACATGTTTGGTTTCAAGGCACCAAACTCACAAACAAAGTACTTACACATGCTTATAATCAACAACATACTTATATACAATATGAACATAAGCATAAATACAAAGGAAAGAGTTAAGGAGAAGGAAGCTTAATGATGTTCTTGAAGCTTTTCTTCCTCCTCCATCACGTTCCTCCCTCTTGGCAGAAACTATCTTCAATTTTCGTGGCCTCTCCCCCTCTGTCCTCTCTGCCTAAGTCTCATCTCTTTGCCTAAGGCAAAGAACTAACTTATTACAAAAACCAAAAGTCAAAAGGTAAGTTTAATGTTTAAAACTCCAAATATCCTAACAACTATTCTCTTTTATCTCCCATACATGTCTGCCATCCTCACAAATAGTTAAAATCCGCATGCCTTGGCTCTCCCACATGTTTTCCATTCAAATGTGCAAGTGGCTGGCCTAATTCTATCTCTGTCAGGGGTTGGCATACGCCATGTTGAGGAAAATTTGTCGCCAGCTGCAAAGGTATCCACCATTCTTCTTTCCAATGCCACCTCATTCGTCTCATTTGGACATCGGATGAAAAAGTTATCATCATATTAGTCATAAGAGGTCTGGCCTGGCATATGCGAGCAACAATGTTGCTCATTTTTTAAGCTTAAATGGCATGTGCCATTCTTCATTGGCGTGCACCAGGCTCCACAGAATTGCCATTCTTGCCTTTGTATGCTCTTTTTTGGCCATGCCTTCTTGCATTTGGTCGAGCATCTTTTATTCTTCTCAAATATGCTCCTAAACACAAGAAAATACAATGAGTAACGATAAACTCAACCAAAACATACAATGAACGAGAATTAACACTTTGATAACTAATAAGCAACTAAACCAACTATAAACACTAGAAAACTCATACAAAATAAACACAAGTAATGAGTGTTTCGACACTCATCACAACACCTGGCGTACGCCAATCAAACTCAGACCACAGAATTTCCCTCACAGAAGTGATCAATCATTTAGATTAAGTAAAACCTTTTCATTCATTTTATCCTAGACCAACTAGCTAACCAAAAAAGTGCCCAAACTAGTTCCTCGTAGTTCGATACTCTACTTCACTATTATTGCAACTGGGGAGTTGTTTGCTTGCTAAAATATCCCCCTCGTCAATTGACTTTTTGACTAAGTGACTTGTCTTGCTTGACAAGTTACATGCATGTCATTAACCCGTTCAACCAATATTTCTCCATTGGAGATTGAAGAAGAAATAATGCGGTTAGAAAGGTCATTACGGAGGGAGAGACGAGAAAAAGATATAATAGACCAAAGGCAAGAGGGTCAAGGGGCTGGAGTTCATGCCCCTAGATCTTCTCTAATGGACCATGGGAGACCAACATACGAAGGAGAAAAAACAGGAATCCAACAGCCAGCTGTTGAAGCTAATCACTTCAAAATTAAGCCGGTCGTGATTCATATGCTTCAAGCTTTGGGTCAGTTCTATGGTTTGCCTAATGAAGATCCCAATGAACATCTGGGGAACTTCTTGGAATTAGCTGATAATTTTTAGTATCCTAGAGCATCTGATGATGCTGTTAAGATTAGAATATTTCCATATACGTTAAGGGACAAGGCCAAACTTTGGTTTAAGCAACTTAAGGGTACTCCAGTAACCACATGGGAGCAATTGGTAAATGCTTTCCTTGACAAATATTTTCCCTATTCAAAGACCAATAAACTCATTAAGGAGATCACAAACTTTGAACAATATGAAGGAGAGTCTTTGAGTGAAACTTGGGAGAGATTTAAGGAATTGAAATGAAAATGCCCGCACCATGGTTTGTTTGAGGAGTCTCTTCTTAAGACTTTTTATTTTAGCCTGTCGCCAACAACTATGGGAAATGTTGATTTAGCATCCAATGGAAATTTCCTGAGAAAGGAAAGGGATGAAGCCCACCATATTCTGGAAGAGCTGGCAGCAACAAATATGATAATTACAAATGAGAGAAAAAAACAACCCATTAGAGAGTTAAGGGAGATAACTGAGCAGAGTGAGAGAAAAGGAATTATTGAACTTGATTCTTCCTCGTCTTTTCAAGCACAATTAGACTTGATGGCAAAGCAATTGACCGATTTGACTCTAAACAAGGTTGATGTTGTTGCTTTACAACAGCATTGCAAAGCATATGGCAACACTGGCCACGAGATTAGTCAATGTGCAATGATGAGCCAACCAATAAAGCAGGTCAACTTTGTGAGTGGTCAAGGACAAGGAGGAAACCGAATGGTAAACAACCCATATTCATCTACATACAATCCTGGATTGAGAAACTACCCTAACTTCTCATGGAAAGAAAAAAACACGATGATAGTATGGCGATCGTTCATGATAAAGGATTGCCTTTATGTATCGAGCAATAAGGACCACCACTTGGTTTTCAACCACGTGGATTCTTAGGAGAAATAATGGTGGCCCTTGAGGACAGATTTGACATGGTTGAGAAATTCATCCAACAAACGGGAGAATCTTCTAACAATCAAAGTCAAATCTTGAAGACATTAGCGGCCAAAGAAGCTAGGCAGAACAATTTAGAACAATTTTTGAAAGGGCAAGCAACTACCATGCGTAACATGGAAGTACAACTTGGGGAAATTGCAAAGACAAATGCACAAAGAGCATCTGGCTCTCTCCCAAGTTCTACTGAAGCAAATCCTCGTGGCTAAGTTAATGCAATCTTCTTAAGAAGTGGCAAGGAATTAGCTTCTCCGTTAGTCAAAAAGAAGGCTAAGAAGAGTGTAGTGGAAAGTCCAAACAAGGATAAGGAGGAAGAAGTTCTGAAGGATAAAGTCCCGCAAGAAGAAGTTGCGGAGGAAGAAGAAGTTTACGTACTACCACTACCAATGGTCCCCATTCTGTCTTATCCTCAGAGGGTAAAGCAAAAGTCCGGGATGGATGAAAAATTTCTCCGTTTCATGGAGAAAATGAAGAACATTCAGATTAGTGTCTCATTCTTGGAGATGCTAGATCAAGTTCCACACTATGCCAAATTTCTAAAAGAACTTGTCACTAAGAAAAGAAAGAAGAGGAGGATATTGTGGAAGAAGTGAAAGAGGAAATTGACAAGAAAGGAGCTCGAAATTCAATTGAAATATCATACTCCACCCTCGATAGTAAAAGCTCCTTCCTTAGAACTAAAAGAGCTACCCTCGTATTTGAGATATGTATTCTTAGTAGATGGAAGGAGATTACCGATTATCATATCGAACAAGCTCACTATGAAAGAAGAAAAGAAAGTGCTCACAGTTGTGAACAAATGGATTAAGGCCATTGCTTGGCAAATATCCGATATCAAGGGGATAAGCCCGAAAATTATGATGCACCATATTCACATGGAGGATGGATCAAGGCTGAGAGTAGACCGACAAAGGAGACTAAATCCAAACATGAAGGAGGTTATTAAGAAGAAAGTGATAAAACTCCTCGAAGCTAGAATTATCTATCCGATCTCAGATAGTGATTGGGTTAGCCCAATATATTATGTTCCCAAGAAAGGAGGAATGATAGTTGTGATCAATGAGGAAGTGGAGCTCATTCCGACAAGAACTGTGATCAGATAGAGAGTGTGTGTCGATTATGAAAAATTAAATGATGCCACACAGAAAGATCATTTCTCGCTTCTATTCATTGATCAAATGTTAGAAAGGATTGTAGGGTATTCTTACTATTGCTTTTTGGATGGGAACTCTGGGTACAACCAAATTGGAATATACCCCAGAGATCAAGAGAAGACGTCTTTCACCTGTCCCTTTGGTATTTTGCATATCGTAGAATGCCTTTTGGATTAAGTTGTGCCCTAGCAATGTTTCAATATTGCATGGAGTCGATCTTTTAGAAGATGAATGAGAAGATTATGGAAATTTTCATGGATGACTTCTCTGTTTTTGGAGACTCATTTGATCATTGTCTTGAGGAAAAGAATATAGTGCTCAATTGGGAAAAATGCCATTTTATGGTAGATGAAGGAATAGTCCTGGGGCACAAGATTTCTAGAGTTGGTATAGAAGTAGATAAAGCTAAGACTGAGGCGATAGAGAAAATGGATGCACCAACCACCATTAAAGGAGTAAGAGCATTTCTGGGTCATGCCAGATTTTATAGAAGGTTTATCAAGAACTTCTCTCTAATTGCTAAGCCTCTAACAAATTTGCTGGTTAAGGAAATATCCTTTAACTTTGATGAGCACAGCCTTAAGGCATTTGATGCTCTAAAGAAAGCTCTTATCATAGCTCCAGTGATTTCATCACCGGACTGGAAACTTCCATTCAAATTAATGTGTGATGCAAGTAATATCGCTTTGGGTTGTGTGCTTGGACAGAAGAAAGAGGGAAAGCTCCAAGTCATCTACTATGCTAGTAGAGTATTGGCAGGAGCTCAACTCAATTATACAACCACAGAGAAGGAGATGCTTGTTGTTGTTTACGCATGTGACAAATTTAGGTCGTACTTGCTTGGTTTGAAAGTTATAATATATAATGACCATGCAGCTTTAAGATATCTTTTCTCAAAGCAAGATGCGAAACCTCGCTTGATGCGCTAGATTTTGTTACTCCAAGAATTTGACTTGTCCATCAAGGATAAGAAAGGAGCAGAAAATGTTGTCGCAGATCACCTCTCTAGGCTAGAGAAAAGCAACGGTATGGAGATTGAAGGGAATATTCAAGAAGAGTTTCCGGATGAAACTCTTATGATGATGAGTAGAGTAGAAGCTCCCTGGTATGTGGATTATGCCAACTTTTTAGTTGGAGGAATTATTCCAACAGATCTGAGTTTTCTCCAAAGGAAGAAATTTCTACAGAATGTTTGGATGTATGTTTGGGACGATCCTTACCTTTTCAAGAGGCGTAGTGATGGGGTTGTTCGACGTTGCATTGCTAGTTGGGAAGTAGCAAATGTTTTTAGAGCAATGTCATAACACTCCATATTCAAGTCATTATAGAGCTTCAAGAATCGTATCTCGAGTCTTTGAATGCGGTTTCTATTGGCCTTTCATCTTTAGGGATGCATGTAGTTATGTTGAGCAGTGTGACCACTACCAAAGAACGGGAAACATCTCAAAGAGGAACGAGATGCCATTATCTGGAATTTTAGAAATTGAGCTCTTTGACGTTTGGGAATTGGACTTCATGGGTCCTTTCCCAACTTCATATGGCAACAGATATATCTTGGTAGGAGTAGACTACATTTCAAAATGGGTAGAAGCTTTGGCTTCACCAACAAATGATGCTCGAGTAGTTATTCAATTTCTTAAAAAACTCTTCTCGAGATTTGGAGTGGTACAAGCTATAATAAGCGATGGTGGGTCACATTTCTGCAACAAGCAATTTGATGTCCTGCTAAAGAGATATGGGGTAACGTATAAGGTGGCAACACCTTATCACCCCCAAACTAGTGGACAGGTTGAGCTTTCCAATCGAGAGCTTAAGAAAATCTTGGAAAAGATGGTCGGAATAGCAAGGAAGGATTGATCGAACAAGCTCAATGATGCCTTATGGGCTTATTGCATGGCATTTAGGACACCTATAGGAATGTCGCTGTATAGGCTTGTTTATGACAAAGCATGCCATCTTCCAGTAGAGCTTGAGCATCTTGCATTTTGGGCCATTAAAACCCTTAATTACGATTACAAAAAGGCCGGAGAGCACAGAATCCTCCAACTTGAAGAGTTGGATGAAATGCAGGACTTGGCATTCGAAAGCTCAAGGCTTTACAAAGAAAGGACCAAAAGAAGACATGATGCCCATATCATCAAAAAAGATTTTAAGGAAGGGTAGCATGTTCTTCTCTATAACTCATGACTAAGACTCTTCCCGGGGAAGCTCAAATCCAAGTGGAGCGGCCTGTACCAAATTGTTAAAGTGTTCCCTTTTGGAGCATTTAATTTGAAAAATAGTGATGGGATAGTCTTTCGAGTTAACGGCCAACGATGTAA
This sequence comes from Hypericum perforatum, assembly GCA_012979155.1. Classification (NCBI taxonomy): domain Eukaryota; kingdom Viridiplantae; phylum Streptophyta; class Magnoliopsida; order Malpighiales; family Hypericaceae; genus Hypericum; species Hypericum perforatum. Next base: position 39,549 of record SOPF01024728.1, on the reverse strand, counting down.
AATCTACATTGGAGGGGGCGATATTAATCGAGATGCGAAGGTGCAATCGATTAATATGCTATCCAGTGCATGAACAAAAGGGACAGAGTAAGGCTCTTTTACTTGCAGAGAATAAAGAACAGGACGTTTTGTGCTAAGTATATTCATTTGGTCAGTGTTTTAGTTTCTAGGAAGATCCCGTTTGACATATGTCTCATCATTCTCTGTTGAGCACAAGAAACCTTGAGAATTGAGAGACAAGATGAAAACTTCTTGAGACACTCTCGGGGAACGTCAAAGAGTGCCTACAAAAAAGGATGAAGCGTTTTGAATTTTGTCCAAGGTACAAAAAATTAGAACATGACAGAAACTGTAGCAAGAATAGCAGTAACTCGCAAAATGAGCGTACTGTGCTACTACGTCGCGATCCTGTTAGGCTTAAAGCCGAAAAGGTTACACGAAGAGGTAGTTCGTCATGGTATGCCATTCGTGAGTTGTGTGACTTGCAAAATAAAAGCCAAAAAAATTAGATTAGCGTGTTTGTTTCTTTTGTGTGATCTTTTATATGTATTATGTAGTATGTCTATATATGAAGTATGTCATTTTTGATGTATGTACATATTTGGCGCACGCCATGTCATGTGTGTCAGAGAAAACTAGCGCATGCCAATGAGGCTGGCATATGCCAGGATTTGCAAAAAGGAGAGAATTGGCACACTCTAACAGACTTGGCGTACGCCAGGTCGGGCAGATTTGAATTTAAAACCATCGAGGGTGCACCATTTTTCACATAAAAACAAAACCTACTCTACCAAAAACCCCAAAACCGACTATCTTGATGAACCCAACATCATTCAACCTTCCAATCACAAAACCCAACACTCAAAATGCATTCTACGATGGCAGATCCTACAAGATCAAGCCAACCACATCACACTCGTGCATCTAAGAGCACACAAATAGCCATACCTTCAGCGTTAGATTCTTCTTCTTTGAATTTATCTGAAGCAAATTCAATTAACATTCGAGGCTGCTACAGTGCTCCCTTCGCAATCTATGAAGATTGGGAGGGAGAGTGGTAACAACTTTTATCAGATCTCCCTACTTTAAGTCACTTTAGGGTAAACAGGGGTGATATGCAAAAGATAGGAGTTGATGTTGAATTGACGGGTGCTTTAGAAAAGTGGGGATGGATTTACTTTGCTGATAGGAGCATCCTGGCTAGGCAGAAGATCTCCTTAGAATTTTATTGTACTTTGCAAATTTCCTCAGATAGGGGATCATTTTCTGCACATATATTTGGTAGAGAGTTGAGCATGGATGTTGATCAATTTAATGTTGTATTAGAGCTCCAGCATGGGGGCGGAGCATTAGATTTTTCTCCTACTGTTGATGTCCATCTAGCGTGTTAGAAGATTACTAGTTTTGATAGGTATGAGTCAGGGAAGGCGCCTAGTGCTCTTATCCGGGAGCCATATCTGGGCATCTTCCACCGATTTATGACCTTGACATTTAGTGGACATTTTGAGGAGTCCAAGGTGTTTAGGTCACAGTTGTATGCTATTGACTGTCTTTGCCATGATCGTCCTTATTGCTATTTTGCTCTGGTCATGGATTGTTTTGCACGCTCTATAGCTGATAGACCTAGGCAGCTGTATTTAGGACATATTATCTCTCGCATTGCTCGTCACTTTTTCCCCAGAAAGTTTGTAACTTTTCAGGGGACTATCAGAGAGCCAATATGGCTCAACATTCAGAAGCTAAGCTATAGCAAGCTGATCAAGAGGATGATGAGAAATGGAGAAGAGATTATGGAGTACAAGCCTTAGGGAGAGAGGAGGGCATTTTAGGAATGCCTTGGGGCACCAGGAAGGGTGCCAGCACAGAGAGAGGAGCAACAAGAGTAGTAGGAGCCCAGACATTACGATGAGGCTGAACTGAGTCATCAGGCTCCTAACACACAAGGAGATATGGACTATTTACATGACTAGTTGGCTGCGATGCTGGTGCAGCTACAAAGTCACAGAGAGCAGCTACAAAGTCACAGAAAGTAGCTTCATGGATACGGCATGATGCAAGCATGCCTACGTCCAAGCAATCCAAGCTACAAGACTCTCATCAAGTGCAAGTGCCAATTGGACCAATGACGCGTGCAAGAGCGAGGAGGCTTCAATCTGAACTTAGTGGATTAATTCAAGAAGTCCAAGAACGTGCATGAGGCCCATGCAAAGCCCATGCACGTGGTAGAAGCTATT
>SOPF01024728.1:15456-37305 GCA_012979155.1 Hypericum perforatum | reverse complement strand
TTGCCTAAGCTAGTGTGACGTTTAGGTTGAACGAATCTTTCACTTATCAAACGAGTTTGCCATCCTCGTTTGTGGCGTGATTCGACGTGGCTTGGAGTTCTCAGATTGTTCGTGGCTCGGGTTGAGGCTCTTTTGCCGAGGTTCTTGCTGGTCCAGTTCATGGGTTCGAAGTCTCATCCACTCTAAGCAACAATAGATCCGTGCAAATCGTGTTTCTCCTGCCGAGATCACATCACGGCATGCAACTGCAAGACTATGCAAGTAGTAACACGACTGGATGGGACTGCCAGTATAACTATAATGCTTGTATGGAGGCCGAGCTTGGAGCTTAGAGAGAGGAGTAGAGGGTGTTCTACGCTAAACAGAGAGCTCACATGACTTTCCAATAGGAGCATATGGAGCAGCAGCAAGTGCACGCTGAGTGGATGCGCCCCTGGGTGGAGAACTTCGGCAGCAGTTTCATATTCTCACCACCATCACCTCCTCTAGCAGATGATTGACAGGGAGATCCTTTTTCCTTTAATTTTTACTTTATTTATTTTAGTTGCTTATTTTATTTGTTTTAGTAGTTTGTTTATTTATTTTCATGCATTTTGACTCTGTTTTTGAGTTTTGTGTGTTTGTAACTCATTTAATGATTGTGTTATACTATTAAAAGGTGATCTTATTAGGCTTAAAGCCGAAAAGGTCACAAGAAGGTAGTCTACATAACGAGTCATTAATGAGTTAATGTTTAGCATGTTTGTTTATGTTTGTGTTTCGAGATAGTTTTTCATATCTTTGGTGACTTGGTACGGAAGTGTTCCCATTTTGAGCTCTTCAGGGATAAATCTCCTTGATGCTTCTTAACGTACTAGGTCATCGGGATAAAACCATCTCAACTTTGTTTTATTTGTTTGATTAGGTGTTTATTAGTATCTTAGACACATTGAGGACATTGTATCATTCAAGTGTGGGGGAGGGTTCCTTCTAGGAATCTTCCTTTTAGGTTATTCAGTATGTTAGCATGTTAGGTTGTTATGTTTAGGTTTAGACTTGGCATGATTTTTTGCTTGTGTTAGAATTTTATCGTATTCTTAATTAGAGATATAATTCGAGCATAAAGCCTAGGAATTGGTAGAAATCTCGCACTCTGTTGTTTAGATTAGTGGTTTCACTATGTAAACTAGACTAGATGGTTGATGAGTGTACCTTGTGAGTATTTAAGCCGAAGAAAGAGACATCCATCTCTATATTTTTCATGAGGTGCATATTAAGTCAGTTGATCGAGGTATCCTACTAGTACTTATCGTAGTCTAGGTTATTTGACATTGAGCCTAGAGCTTTAGAGACAAAATTCCGTATGTATCCATTGCTTAAACTCGTTGAGTCTAGCCTTTTATTGATCTTAGATTAGGAAGCCGACTACAAACCTTATATCATCCATCTTCCTTACCTTTGATCATCCGATTCGAGGACTTATAGGTTGCATGTGTATTGGGTTTAGTTGGTAGCTTGGGTTTCATTTGGTTTATATTTGTTGGGATGTGGTAGTATGGCCGTGTTAGAAGCCAAATTTTTGCCTAGAATGTGCTATGTATGTACAGTTGTTTGAAGTAGTATAAAAAAATTAAAAAAAACGAAAAGAGAAAAGAAAAGAAAAAGAAGCAATAAAGAAGGTGTATTTGAATAAGGCATGTTTTCTAGATAAGACTTGTGCTTCTCGGTCTTAGAATATTTGGATATTTGGGGAGTGTGTTTATTTCTGTTATATGTGTGAGGGTGCTTAGATTAGACGAGTGATTAGTTGCATTTATGACATGTCCTTGGATTGGGTGGTTTAGCTACCATCCATATATTTTACCTCACCTTTACATTAAGCCCCATTACAACCCGATGAAAAGACCCCCTGATCATTAGCAACCTTTATGACTTTTAGATAATGCTGAGTAGGACGTAGGATGCTTTAAGATATATTGACAAGTATGCGAGTGATAGGAAGTTGACGATACAGATTATATGAGTGAAACACTTTGCTATCCTCGTGAGTTCAACCTTCTAGTGTCTTTTACATAGAGTTAACACTTGTCTAAACAATTGAGTATTGAGGTGTCTACTTCTTCTTTGTGCTTTGCGTTTTGAATTGTTGAACTAACTTAGTTAACGATTTCATTCTGATATAAGATGATGTTTTTTAGGGAAGTTAAGTGTTGTTTGATTCATGCCACCTCTTTACCTTGTTATGTGTTTGTTTGTTTTTCTTTGATTTTCTTTTAGGTTGTCCATATTTTGAGTCTTGCTTAGGGACAAGCAAAGATTCAAGTGTAGGGGTGTGATGAGTGTCAAAAACACTCATTATTAGTGTTGTTTTAGTAGATCGTTCTTAGTGTTTTAGGTTGATTTAGTTTCGTTTTAGTTGTCATTGTGTTATTTTTTGTTTATTGTATGTTTATGTTGAGTTTATCATTTTTCATTATGTTTGCTTGTTTTTAGGAGCCTATTCGAGGAGAAGTGGAGGATGATCAAGTGGACACGCGAAGCCAAGGACGAGAAGGAAGACATAAAGCCAAAGAATGCAAAGAACGGGAAGCTGACGCACGCCAAGCCTACATGGTGCATGCCAAGAAGCTATTACTCAGATGACCATTCACTCAGACGACCAATTGCACTCGAGGATGGAAATCGTGAAGACCTAGCGCACGCCAAGTGTAGCTGGCGTACGCCATACCAGTCGAGCAGAAGCAAAATAGTCTGAGTGTTGGACAAACAATTTGGGAAAATATCTTAAGTCAGTTTAGAGCTTTCTAAATGGAAGGGGGATAAGATTAGCTGACATTTTTAGATATTTTAGCTTAAATATTTTAGTTAGCTAAGTTAGTTTTAGATATTTTGTTAACTATTCCTTTAGTTAGTAATTATATAAGGCTTTTTGCCTTTGGTTTGTAAAAAAAAAGAGGACACAAGACGTAACATAACTTTATATCAGTAAATATAGAAGTATTTTCTCTGCAAGAACGTGGACTTGAAGAGAGGGAGCTTGGAGTCTTGATAAGTCTTCCTCCTTTCTACTTTTGTCTATGTTTGATGGTTATGATGTTAAATATTAGTATGTGTGAGTAGTTATATGAGTTTGGTGCCTTGTTAGCTTTGATGTAGCCACTGCATGGAGGTGTGTATGGTATTGTATTTGTTCTTATCAATGTGCTTGATCCTATTACTTAGACTTGCTTGATCACCAAGCCTTAGTAGCTAGTCAAAACTTGAGACCAAAAGGAGATAAAATTGATGGATAGGTTGGTTTGATGATGAGTACTCTTGCTAGGAGAGAAATCTCCTTGGTGACCTACTGATTATTCTTGGAGTGGAGCATATAGTTGGTTCTTTGCTAGTTTAGATGGTTGGTGAGGTCAAAAGAACATATCTAACCATTCTAAGTCTAGTTTATGAACAACTTTGGCTAATCTTGTGCGAAAGTGAGGATTAGTTGCCTTAGATTCACTCTAACCACATCACATACACTTAAACCCTTCTAAATCTTATGGTTATGTTGCTGGTTTAGGCAAGTTTCTCATGTTAAGTTTTGCCGTTGTTCATATTCTATTTTATAACATATCTATCTATGTGTTAGAACTTGTTAGCTTTAAATTTGTGCTTTTGTGTTTAGATTACTTGTGTAAACAACCAAACTTCATAACCTGATCCTTGTTAAGTTAGTAAACCTTAGAGTAGTCAAACTCAGTCTCTGTGGATCGACAAAACTCTGTCACAAACCCAATTACTTACTCATTGCTGCAATCTATTGCAAATCTGCTGATAGCTTGGCGTACGCCACCCTTAGTTGGCATACGCCAGGTGTGTTTGTTCGAGAGCTTCTGGCTCACGCCTTATGTTTTTGGCGCGTGCCAGAGTTCAAGTTAGTGAAAAGTTGAAAAGTTGGTGCATGCCACCCTTAGTTGGTGTACGCCAGGTAGTACGAACAGACGAATGGTCATCCAGTTTTAGGTAGATTTGAAATAGATTCGAGCTTTTATATATTGGCTCGCAAGAAGCGGATCAGAGCCCCCAAACTGGTCTTGGTAAACCATCTTAATGAGGCTAGTTTTGATCTCAAAATTGTTTGCTTCCACAGTTGGATATTCGATACTGGGTCTAAGATCAGTTAGGCTTGGGTATGTCTATCTCCTTGCATTGTTAGCTAGAACATTGACTACCTATTGATCTCACATCTCGTCTTTGTGTTGATTCCTTCTTCTCAAGTAGAAAGTTCGTTAATCTCCATATTGTACTCAAGAATGGGTTGTTTATCATAATGAGTATGTGGCATACACCTCTTGCAACTCTTACTGCACTGCAAGACTCAACAAAGAATATCAAGTGTATTGGTGAACAATGAAGGTATAATAAAGCTTAGTCTCAAAATCAAGAAACATGTATCCAATATTAAAGATAGATTGATTCAAATTTGTCCCCAACAACAGTGCCAAAAACTTGATACGATAAATACCAGATTAAAAATACATGTAAGAGAACATGATCGCTCAAGTAATATAGTGATAACTATGATCGTCTCCACAGGGACAGAAGAACCAATTCCCTAATTACCGGATTATGAATTCAGAATTTTAATATATGTAATCAAAACTAAGTGATTGTTTGTTAATTTAACACTACAAATCGCTACACAAACCTAGGGTCATCAATCCTAAACTCTAACAATGATCAAAACTAAAGCAATAAAACAAGTCGGATGAAATCTGTGCTATGAATCAAGGTCGTCAATCTTATTTCTAAAAACACAATACAAAACAATCAAATGATCAATAATCAAGCAGATGAATGAAAAGACAATGCTTGATCATAAGATATGAAAATACCTCGTCGATTGAATGATCCAAATTGTCGATTACAATCCTCGAAAGTAAAAGAAATTTAATGAAACTAAATTGAATGTCTGGAGTGAAAGCTATCAAGAGTCCTATTTAACCTAGGGCTTCATGCATATTTATTGTCACGACCTACGCTAAGGTCAGTGACTGGCGCTAGACTCAACGATAATCAACAACACATGTGTAATCTAGCAAGCCTCAAATCCATCTCATAACAAACCAAATCAAGTGGAAGACAATTTACAAACCAGAACTAAATAAACATCTCCAAAGTGCTACTACTACAGAGCATCTCAAAAGCACAATCCGAAGACCTCAAAGTGTAGTCCTCGAAGGAAAAAGCTGGGCTTGTACCACGTACTCTGGACACTAAAAAAGAACTAAGGTCTCTGAGAACCTGAAATAGATTTTGTAAGGGATAACTCAACCATGTTCGAAATCTCTCTAAACCAAAATGCTTAATGACCAAATTGTGACAAATGTTACCAATCATAAATATAGATGCACAAACAGACATAGAGCAATGAATCAGATTTTGAAAGGCCCTTTCCTCTGACTACCAAAGGATATCCAAATGGCCAAAATAGATCTTCGTCCACAACAAACAGAAGCTAGCGTACAAATGTAAGCTAGTGATAGCAAACAAATGTAAATAGTGATATCCCCCAAACTATAAGCTCATAGACTAACATCCCCGGTTAGTACGGGAAAGCCTGATCATTTCTCACACAAAAACACATGTCTTATCAGACGTATGACAAATGAATCAGAATCATATCCATCAAACATAACAAATTAGCTCAAGACTATTCACAAATGTCACATGTATCACAAATCACATAAGACTATGTCCAATGTATCATTGACCAACAAATATGCATGTGACGCACATCATCAAGCTCTGAAACAAATACACAACAATGCACAACCAAATGTATCATGTACTATTTGCTTACTCAGACGAACACTCCTCAATAGCATTGGTTCCCAAATCTAAAACTCCTTTCACATTAAGTTCCTTCCTCGTAGAAATCTTTACAAATATCCCAACCATATGATGAGGTTAACTCTTTGTTTCCAAAACTGATTCACCTCCAACGCTTCAAAATGACCAAATTAGGCACACTCGTAATCCATCATCGCAAAATCATCCAAAAAACATAACCAATGTTCAAATCCTTTAAACACTTCGTTCCTTACCAAGTACTCACATGTATATACCCTATATATAAGTCATGCATACTCTAACATGCACATAACAATATGTTGTGTCAACCAAACATCAACGGAGCCCACGATAAGCTCCATCGCAATTTATCATCCAAAAAAAGATCAAACACATCAAATTCAATCCATACATTACTTAAACTCAACTTCCTCAAATATTTTCAATATCATAGTCTTAAAATTAACCTCAAATTCCCAAGATCAACTTACCAAGCTTCACTTTTTCAGTTTGCTCAATCCTGGACTCAGCCAGCAAGTCTGACATTCAATAAGGTGCACAAGACGTTTCCTTCAACCAAATCATGCATATGATACATATTCAGAAAGCTTATCAAGTTCTCTATAATCATTCTTACAGTATTCAATTCAAATTTGGAGCCTAAAGACTCTTATCAAGTCAATCTTCTTCTTGTCACTCAACAGCCTACCTCAATAGTTGCTTGCAGTTCAAAACCAATTTCCTGATGACTCCTTTATCCAAATAACAAGTATGATATACCATTAGAAATCTCTCTTCATCCTCTACAATTTTCTTGACCACCACAAAGTCTGAATCGGATAAAAAAGGACTTACTTAGTCGATCTTGCTTCAGCTATTTGCTTCTTCCTCTTTCTTCTAACCCTCTCTCTTCTTTTTCTTAAGTTTCTTTTTTATGACCAAGGAGCTAAGTTTTGTGCCTCTTTTAGGAAGTTTGAAGATGAGTGAAGGTGAGTGAGGTCCAATCACATTCAAGCCACCTCTTCAATAATATCTAACAAGAAGACAAAATTAGGGGTCTAATAAGATTTCTTCCACAAGCAATCAGCTCAAGAATGATGGTCTTCCTTTGATTTTTCTCTAATTTGGTAGTCAAAGATTTTGTTCCTTATTATCTCTAGTTTCTAAATCAAGTGGAATCACACCATTTGATGTCATATTGAAGAAGTTATGACTTTTTCACTAACTAAAAGTCAAGTCTGTCCGAATCATCTAACAACTTCTCAAGCATCTCATGTAATAGTTGAGATGGGTCTCCAATGACACCAATTCACATCTTTGAATACTTCAAAGATGTCATCCAATATGACCATCTCAATCCGATACATTCTGATCAATCATTTTTTCCGAATGTTACATTTATAACCGAGCCAAAAATAACTAACTAAGATACCTAAATTAACTAAACAAGTTACTTCCTCAGCTGCTAGCTTTTGGGCTCCTTCTCTCAACTAATAACTGCTATAGATGAAGCGGCTACTACACTAATAAATCGTCATCTCTAGCAACCGCTACTAGAGTCAGTGATAGCTACTTCCTACAAACTTCTATACTCGATCACACTCGTTCCTCCATGCATGTTCTTCAATGCTAATGATTTGTCATCCCAACACTACCCCCACACTTGCAAAAACGCACAAAACTTGATAGGCACTCACTTTCTAACTCAACACACAAAAGACATACAATACATAACGAAACATGATTCAATTGACTCAAAAAAGAGCGAACGACTCATAAAACATAGACAACTGTGCGTACGTTCACACGTACATCAATATGCAAACTATAATTCCATAAAATTTGAGCATAAAGACACTCTTCTTTATGCCTACCACATTAAAGAATGTATAGAGGATGGAGAAGATGATAATGAAGAGGCCAAAATAAAACTTGAACTTTGTAGAGGGACACCTACACCATCATCTACCACAGGACCATCCACTTTTTAGCTGATAGAATTACCTCCTCATATGTGATACACATTTTAGAAGAAAGCAGACAAGTTTCCAATCATCATCTCCAACAATCTTACTCAAGAATAAGAGGAGCAAGTCCTTTCCTTGGTATACAAGAAAGTTAAGGCCATGGGGTGGCAAATCTCTAACATCTAATGAATTAGCTTTGATATTGTGATGCATCAAATCAATATGGAAGATGGAGCAAAGGCCAAGGTGGATCGTAAAATAAGACTCAACAACAACATGAAAGAAGTTGTCAAAAAGAAGGTAATCAAACTTCTTGATGTTGGCAATATTTATCCTATTTTATATAGCAAATGGGTGAGTCTCATACAATATGATCCCAAGAACATAAAAAATGCCACACAAAAAGATCACTTCCCTCTTCCATTAATTTATCAAATGTTGGACGACATTGTAGGACATGCTTACTATTGCTTTCTTGATGGCTACTCTTGCTTTAGTCAGGTGCTCATCTATCCCAAAGACCAAAATAAGATCATGTTTACTTGTCTTTTTTGTACTTTTGCCTACAGGAGGATGCTTTTTGGTTTATACAACACTGTAGCCACCTTTCAAAAGTGTATGATGGTCATATTTTTGGGAATGAATGAAGAGATTATGGAAGTATTCATGGATGATTTCTCTATTTTTGGCAATTCATTTGACAATTGCCTCCACAACTTAGATAGAGTACTCAAGAGATACAAAGAGATTAAACTTGTCCTTAATCAGAAGAAATGCCACTCCATGGTAAAGGAAGGCATTTTTTGGGTCATCAGATCTCACGGGCTAGAATTAAAGTTGATCATGCTAAGACTGAGGAAATCAAGAAGATGTTAACACCTAACATGATCAAAGGAATCTGCGTCTTCCTTGGACATCCCAGGTTCTATCATCATTTTATTAAAGATTTCTTATCTATTGAGAAACCTTTGACCTACCTCTTGAACAAATAAGTTCTTTTTCATTTGATGATTCTTGTTTAAGTGCTTTCAGGAAATTCCAGCAGGTGTTGGTCACCACCCTAATCATAGCTTCACCATCTTAGAACCTCCTATTCAAGCTCATGTACGATGCTAACAATAATACCTTGGGTTGCATCCTATGACAACAAAAAGAAGGGTGACTCCATTTCATCTACTATGCAAGCTACATCCTAGCCAGAGCACAAATCAACTATACTACCATGGAAAAATAGATGCTTGTAGTGGTTTATACATGCAACAAGTTTTGGCCCTACTTACTAGGCTCTAAAGTCATCATCTATACTGATCACACTGCTCTAAGATATCTCTTTGCTAAGCAAGATATGAAACCCTGACTTATTTTTTTAGATTTTATTGTTATAGAATTTTGAATTCAAAATGAAGGACAAGAAGCACAATGAGAATGTGGTAGCAGATCACTTATATTCATTGGAGAATAGTGAAGGGGTAGAAAAAGAAGGAAGAATCATCAAGTACTTCTCAAATAAAACTCTATTCTATGTGTAAGCTTCTCAACTCCTATATTACATGAACTTTGCCAACTACTTAGTGAGTAATGTGATACTAGAAGACTTGAGCTAAGCATAAAAGAAGAAGTTCCTCACTAATATTTGCTTCTTCATGTAGGATGACCATACCTCTTTCAATGATATGTTAATGGCTTACTGAAGTGATATATTTTAAAGGAGGAAATACTAGTAATACTTTTTGAATGTCACAGGTCGGCATATGCCCATCAGTTTTAAGCATGAAAAATAACCTCACCATTGTTAGAAGTGTGCATTCTATTGGCTAATAATATTCACAGATGCAAGAAAGTTTGTAGAACAATGTGATCGCTGTCAATAAATGAGAAATATTTCTTACTGGGATGAAATGCCTTAGTTAAGCATCTTGGAAGTGGAACTTTTTGATGTGTGGAAGATCAACTTCGTGGGTCCTTTTCCAGCATCTAGAATATAAGTACATCACTGTAGGAGTAGACTATGTTTCTAAGTAGGTAGAGGCATGGGCTACCCTGACTAAAGATTCAAATGTAGTTCTATGATTCTTGAAGAAACTATTTGCTTGTTTTAATGTTCCTCGTGTGATTATTAGCGATGATAGCTCACAATTTTGCAATCAACCTTTTGTTATGCTCTTTAAGCATTATAGTGTTACTTACAAGATCACCACTCCTTGTCATCCTCAAACTAGTGGCCAAGTTGAAATCTCTAATCGGGAATTGAAAAGACTTTTAAAAAAGACTATCACAAGCCACAATTAAGTTAGTGACCAGCACTAGACTCCATCATAACATATGCATAAGTGTAATCTAGCAAGCCTCAAAATATATCACAAAGTTCTATTGAAGCCTCATATTAAACAAACATAGAGACAAGTTATGTAAACAAGCTCACAACAATATAATATGTACAAAGATGGTAGATGAACCATCAATAAAAGTCTAAACAAGTTTCATAAAATAACAAGTTCAAGATTAGACATAGACCAAGATCTAGCCTTTGAAAACTTCTACAAAGCTTTTATGAATGAGATCAAAAGATTGGACAATCTGAAGACCTCTAAAGAGTAGTCCTTAAATGAAAGAGAGAAGCTCGCACCATAGACTCTAGAATCTAAGACAACTATGGCACCTCAAAACATGAGATAGATTAGTAAGGGGTAAGTGTTTGGAAATATTTACTAAGAAGATAGAGCATAACATCTTATTTATGTCTGACATATGCGTGCAACAGAACTCAACCATGTTCAACATCACTCAAAATAAAAAATGCTTGATGACCATATGTTAAACTTACAACAAAATATAAATATAAACACAATGGACTATGAAAAGGTTTAGAAAGGCCTCTTCCTCTATTTGCTCTTTAGATATAAAATAGCAAACATAGTATTCGTTCATCACATAATCAAAAGCTAGCTTATAATTATAAACTAGTGATATCTCCAACCTATGATCTCATAGACTAACATCTTGGTTAGTACGGGAAAATCTATCCATTTCTCCCACAAAGTAACATATCATATCACACAGATGGCCAAAGATCTAGAATTATATCCATCACACATGGACATTTCAAATATAACAAATTAGCCCTGAACTAGTAATCTAGCTGGCTGTTCATTAATGTCACACACATTACAAACCAGTCCAAAATATGCCAAAATCTATTATATAATCAAAATCTAAATCATGCGTATGTACAATACATGACTAATATATCATGGTCTATGTTCATACTTAATGAAGATCCACTAATCACACTGATTCTCAAATGTGATGTCTCTTTCACTTAAAACTTTTATAACATTCTTTCTTGATAATTCTCCTCTACTCACACACTGTGAGAAAGTTTTGTAGAAAATCCCAAATCACAAAATGAGGTTAGCTCCTCACTTTCCAAACTAAATTTGCTTCCAACACTTCAAAATAACAGACAAAGATATAATGACAACCCATCGTCTAAAATAGACCAAAATTGTCCAAATATTTCAATTCCTTTCAATCCATGCTTTCTTACAAAGTATCCCACACATGTATATTCTGTACAAAGTTTATTCATGGTCATAAATTCACTTAACAATTTGTTTTGATAATTAGAGTACATACCAAGCACAAGATAAGCTCAACCACTTCTATCTTTAACAACATCACACATATCTAAATAATATACCATAATTACTTTAAATAACACTTTATATGAATTTTACTATATGTCTTTGATATCAAACAATCCATGTATTAACTGAAATTTCCATACAAACCACTCCCCAAGTCCTTATTCTTGACTCCCTTCAATCTGTACATAGCAACCAAGTTTAAATTTTAACCAGATCTTGAACAAGTTTTCTTCATCCAAATAAGATGTATGATACATGGTTAAAATTTTTATAGAGTACTCTACAATCAATCAAATCTTAGCTGTGTAGTTCATTAACGACTGTCTAATTCAAAAAGTACTTCCCATGGATTCCTTAATCAGAATTCAGCATATGATATACTAAAAGAAAGCTATTAAAGTCGTCAACTCTCTTTAATTGTTGGAAGTAGGAATTTTAGTGGAAGTTTCTTATCGACTGATTCTTTATCCAATAGTTTCTTTCTCTTTCTTTCAGCTCTCTCTTCTTTCTTTTCAATTCTGGTGTGTGGCTAAGTGTAAAGATGTATTGCCTCTTTAAGAAAGTCGCGAAGACATATGAAGAGGTAGATGAGGTCCAATAGCATTCTACTCACCTTTTTAATTTGATCTATGAGTGGAGTGTTTGACGTAGGACATTTTACAAATGCATGAAGAACATGGTCTAACCATACACAATTTGATGATCCATTCGCATATTGTCCATTTTTCGTGCAATTGGAGCAATTGGTGGTCCATTATTAAGATAAATTCGTCCTCAGCCTATATTATTATGATGTAACCTTTATTCTAATTTAATAAGGTAGTTATGAATGCCAATAAGTAGCAATAAATGCCCATTTTAATCAGATTCCTTAATTTTTGGAATTTTGAAGGGTTAGCACTTTAATGCAAAGTTTAATTTCGTTCCATCACTTCCTTATTAAAAGGGACATGATTATGTAACAGAAATCAGATTATGACATATTGAAAATCAAGAAACTCATAGTTTCAGCCAAGTTATCTTTTGGGTGCGTTCTAAGTGTTCTATTCGGGTGGATTCCCGTGGTGTTCTTATTGCCCTTGCTGGTCACTTGTGGATTCATGCAAACCTTCCTTCTTATTTGGGAAGATTGAAGTGGAAGTTATCGTTACTTTGTTACCATAGTTTGCATCCAACTAATCTGATTGAACAAGCTTCTTCTACACTACCTTAGGTGGTATCAGAGCCCTGTATCGATCTGATCATTCTTTAATGTGAGGTTTGATCTACTTGATTCGTGAACTAATTTCTGTATGGAGAAAAGGGAATTTGTTTTTGGTCTTTGTGGAAGTCAGTCTTTCCTCATTTGTGATTTTTGGAGAAGAGAATTAAGAGTTTGGTTTTGGATTCTGGAATTTGGAAAAAAAACGTGCAAATTGATGCTAGCTATTTTTTAGGGTTCTGATTTGTCATTTATTTGTTGGACTTGAAGTGAGTAGAATGTATGATTGCCATATGGATAAACTGATTTTTCCCACAGCATGTGATATTCTTACACTTGGTAGAGGGATTCAGAAAGTTGAATTCATTAATTGGCTTGTGGATATTGGTTTATATTTCTACCATGAGAAGTTTTTTGAATTTGCTTAATTGCAATTTGCTACATCCCGATTGCAATTTGATCTTTTTAAGTGGTGGTATGGATTACAAGCTGAGAGAAAGTGACAAAGTAAAAAGAGAATTTCATGTTGGATCACAATAAGAGATTTGTTGATTTGTGAATTGTTTCCTAAGCAAGCTGATGAAGTGCTTGATCTGGCTGGTGAAAAGTGGGATTGCTTTTGGAATTCATATTATGGCCGTGATATTAAACTTGATGCTACATATATAGTTGAAGAAAGCATGAGTTTAGAAGCTAAAATTGGTGATTCAGAGCTTGAGAATCAGAATGTGGAAGAGATTTTGATTTGGGAAGAGTTTGGTCACCTTGGCGAGGATTTATTTGATGCTGACCATCTTGATAAAGAAGATTTCACGTTGCTATACCTAAAAGAGGTATTTGACGAGTCATCAACTTTTTGGCAGAATTCAGATTCACTTGCTCTTATTGTTAAGAAGCCTATAGAAGATTGTGCACATGAAGATGATGTGTTTTAGACTCTGAAGTTGATCATATTGAGTTTCTTAGAGTTTATCACTTTGATTGCATTCGTGGTTCTTCTTTGGTTAATGTGTGGAACAATATGAAGTCTAATGAAAAGAGGGCTAAAGAGAACGTGTTTTTCATGGTGTGTCCTACTATTTTGAGCTCCAAATACTTGTTTTGCTAGAAGGGAAGAAATGAAACACAACTGCGACATTCGAGTGCTTCCATTGGTTTTATGGTGATGTTATATAGGACTTGTGTGCGTGCTATCCCATGGAAGCTTTTTACCATCAACTCAGGATGAGTTTGTTTCCAAAAAAGGGAGGATGACGTAGTATGTTTTACGAATACATGAAGAACATGGTCCAGACATGACGTTGACTTCCACATAAAGCGGAATGAATATTCCCTCATACTTCTTCATTATATGGTTCAACACCGAACCGATGTTGATGAACTATAAGCGGAATGACCTTTACAGAGTTGACTGAATTTTTGGAATAACAAATAGCAATTTTGTGCAGACACAAGCTGATACAAGCTGTCAAGTTGGTAAATCTCAGGTACTTTCTCTCTCTGGGAAAAAGCACTGTGAACACTCTACACAGGGAATCACCCATAAACTAATTTCTCCTTGTGAAATCCTGACAGGAGGTGGAGAAATTACCTAGTAACTGCTCAAGAAAAGAAGAAAGCAGTACTAAGCGTAGTGATGCTCGCTGCATGAGGAGCTCGAGAAGAAGTAAATATATGTTGTATAAGCTAGAATTTCATTTGCATGATTTTGATCTTCCCGTTTGAGGTCCATATATCCTTTATTTGCAGCTATGGGCCGTTCCACTGCAAATCAACGTGGAGAGCTGAAGAAGGTTGAAAGTAAAAGGTTTAGTGAGGGCTATTATAATGCTTGTTGGCATTAAATTTTACGCTTGCGAGAGACATATTTTTAGCATTATGTTGGAAATTATTATCTTGGTATAAGATCTGTCACCTAAAATGGAGTTTTGATGTTACCCGAGGTCATCACGTTTGCTTTCTCTTTGTAGGCGCAGGCAATCAGCTAGATTCATACCCCATAAACAGGAACCTCCGGAGGATTTGTTTGAAATTGAAGATGTTATACTTCCTGTCACCAAGTCTTCGGACGACCCGCTTCAAGAAGATGATGCCGTTCTTTCTGGTTCATCAGCGGCGAATGAAGCATCTGAACAAACGAAAATGCCAAGATTTAACAGGTCGTCATTAGGAAGACCTATGCGGAAAGCAACCGAGAAGGTGGAATCATACAAAGAAATCTCACTTCGACTGAAAATGCGGAGACAATGACGACGAAAATCTATCCAACACATGATTTAACCAGGAATGTTCCTAGATATTGCTGTATGTTTCCCACATCTATTAGGGCCGTGGTAGTTAATTACATTTGGCTCGACTGTCAGATGAAGATGAACATATTATTTGATGCAACTTTAGAACCTCTCCTCAGAAATGATCTTGCAAAAGTTGGGAATCTCGATTTCTGATGTTTTGTGTAAATAATGGGCTGAATCTCGGTTCCTGTACCTTGTTTGCAGGAATAGAGTCTCTTCGGAAGAAAATAATAACATACGATTGAGGAACTAGCAAACAGATTATTGTGGCGCATCTATAGGTCAAATGAATCTGACTCAACGAGATTATGATTTCAACTGGGATAATATGTGATAACCTCGAGAATTGGTCGGTTGATGTCGTATTGTGCTATCTACTTGAGAGATGAGTTATGGAAGTGCATTTAGATGTCCTTTAATTCCCTTACTGAGTTGGTTCAAGCTTGACAAAGTCTACTAAAAGAATTTCTAAGTTTCGTCAAGTTAGTTGATCAATTTCGGACAGCAATGATATTTGGGTAGTAAATCGAGCATAACTTTCTCAATTTTGGACCAAATGACGCAAGTGAGTACAATTTAGAAACTAGAAACATAAACCTACAACTTAGTCATACAAGTTTGGCTAAAAATCAAAGGAAGTAGGTGAAAAATGAGCTGGAAGATAGAGCATTGTGATTGGACCATAACTTACAAGGAACCAATCACATTTTACCAAGGTTAAAATTTAAAGGAGGAGGTGAAATAAGCTACTAATGACTTACCTGCTGCCTTCTTATGCTCAGTAAGGTATTAAAAGTGCTGAGAAACTTAGAGCATAAGGCATAAACCGAAAAAGAAAAAGAAGAGAGAGAGTTAGAGAAAAGAGGAAGAAGCAGACAGGTGAAGAAATATCGACTTGGTAAGTGACCTTACGCACTAATTTAGGCTTTGTGGTTGTCAAGGAAATTGTAGAAGATTGAAAGAGCTTTCTAACGGTGTATTATACATGTGAATTGGATCAAGGAATCAACCAAAAATTGATTTTGAACGTCCGAGTGGTTGCTGAGGTGGTCAGTTGAGCGAGGGGAAGAAGAAAGGCTTGGTAAGCTTACTTAAACTCCAAATTGGACTTGGTAGTTGTGGTACTGATTATATGGTATTTCATGAGCATTCTGAATCTATATCATATGCTTGATTTGGTTGACGGAATTGTTCTGAGCATCTTGTGGAATGTTGCACTTGCTATCTGCGTTCGGGGTTGCCTGGGCTGAAAGTGTGGAACTTGGTTAGTTGAATCTTTGGACTTTGAGGTTAATTAGGGGATTTTGAGTTATTGAAAACATACGAGAGAGTTGAGGTTAAGTGATGTATGGATTGAATTTGATACATTTGACTTACTTCCGAATGATTAATTGCGATGGAACTTGCGCTGGACTCTGTTAATGTTTGGTTTGGCGAAACAGATTGTTGTGTGAGTTTAAGAGCAAAAGAATTTGGTTTACTTGGTTATATTTGGATGATTGATAATGAATCAAGTGATTAAAGAATTTGGTTTACTTGGTTATATTTGCATGATTTTGAGAAGACGAATTGCAAATGTGTCTGAGTTGGTCGTTATGAAGTGTTTGAGGTGAATTGATTTTAGAAACCAAGAGTTAACCTCATTATGTGGTTGTATATTATTGAACAGAGTTTACCAAGGTTTGAGGAGCTTAAAGTGGAAGGAGTATCCAATTTGAGAACTAACGCGTATTTGTCTGTGTAAGCAAATAGTACATGATAAATTTAGTTGTGTTTGCTATGTGTATGTTTCAGAGCTTTATGGTGTGTGTCATATGTATATGATTTGGTCTATGATAAGTTTGGACATATTTTGATTGGTTTGTGAGGCATATGACATTTATGAATAGCCGACTAGAGTGCTAGCTTGGGTCTGATTTGTTTCATCTAATGGTTATGATTCTTGACCGATGGGTCATGTGTCTAATAAGATATGTGTTTTTGTGAAAGAAATGAATAGGTTTTCTTGTATTAATGGGGATGTTAGTCTATAAGCTTATAGTTTTCGGGATATCACTAGTTTACATTTGTTTTGCTATCACTAGCTTACATTTGTATGCTAGCTTTGTTTGTTATTTTGATTTGAGTGAAGTCGAATATGGTTGAGTTTTGTTACATGCATATGTCAACCCTAACTAATATGTTATGTTCTATTCCCTTGCTAAGTGTTTTCGAACACTTACCCCTTACAAATCTATTTCCGATTCTCAGAGACCTTAGTTCTTTTCAGGTGTCTAGAGTTTATGGTGCTTGCCCCATTCCTTCGTTCGAGGGCAACTTATTTGAGGTCTCCAGATCGTAATGCTCTTTCCTTCTATATAGTTGCTCTGTAGTAGTAGTGATTTATAGATGTTTGTTGATTTTTGGTTTGTAAATTACTTTACTTTTGTAGCACTTTCGAGACTTTGTTGATTTCTGTTGATAATTCGTCTTCCGCTTGATTTGATTATTGTGAGATGATTTTGAGGCTTGTTATGGTTGCATTATGTTGTTGATATATCGCAGAGTCTAGCTCCGATCACCGATCTTAGATCAGTTCATGATAGAGTTGGTATCAGAGCTAAACCTTGGGTTCTTATATGATGTCTGAATAGGAATGCTACGGAGCATAGTATCCATCATGTCTTGTCCTCCTTTATATAAGCTTGTTTTGTGATCCTTAAAGTGTGACTTGCTCTAATAGGCTTGTCACATGTTCGAATCTTATTTGATTTGGGGTCAACGCATTCATTCTTGTCACCCCAATTTGCTAAGTCCTTTGAAATTCCACTTGTATCTTTGGGAGAGCCATTAGATGTGTGTACCCCTTTAGTTCACATCATTCATGTGCATTTAGTTCATAAAGCATGTGTGATAGTACTAGACATGGATGATTTTAGGAATGGACTAGTTGTCATCGTATCATGCTACGGTTGACTATTTCAAGAAGATTGTGAAGTTCAGGCCTGAGGGTGAACAAGATTTTGTATTTCGGGGTGATGGAATGATGATTCCATCAAGACTTATTTCATGTTTAAAGGCTTTGACGATTCGCTTCTTTGAACGTTCTACCCTAATTCTACTTAACAATAGACGATCAGTCGTTTGTCCTGTCTTCCTGGCATATGCTAGACAAAGTTGGCATTCGCCAACCTTCGACCTACCCAAAACTCTGGCACACGCCAACAGCACCTGGCGTGAGCTAAAAGTTCTCGGACGAACACACCTGGCATGCGCCACTTGTAGTTGGCATGCGCCAATTATCAGCAGAATTATAGCAAATTGCAATAAGAGTAAGCAGGGTTGTCGTACCATAGGGATTGAGTTTTTAGGCCTACTCTAAGGTTAACAAACTATTCTAGGATAAGATTATGAAGTTTGGTTTGTTGTTTGCACTATCAAAAGTCTAAAACACAAATATAAAGATCATAACTTAAGCTATTAGTTTACTAGGTACTAATTTACTAAGAGTAACAACTTATGCTACTATAATGAGTGAGGTGCCTAAACCAGCAATATAACCATAACTTTTAGAGGATTTTTAGTGTATGTGAAGTGGTCCGAGTGAATCTTAGGCAACTCATCCACACTTTCGTGCAAGAAGATCCTAAATTGCTACTTAACTAGGCTTAGAAGGTTAGATATGTTCTTTCCACCCACCAACCAACTAATTTAGCTAAGCACCAACTACATGCTCCACTCCAAGGATAATCAGTAGGTCACCAAGAAGATTTCTCTCCTAGCAAGAATACTCATTATCAAACCAACCTATCCACCAATTCTATCTCCTTTCGGTCTCAAGTTTTGACTGGCTACTAAGGCTTGGTGATTAAGCAAGTCTAAGCAATAGTATCAAGCACGTTGATAAGAACACAAACATGAACATACACACCTCACAACCGTGGTTACATCAAAGGTAACAAGGCACTAAACTCATTTAACTACTCACACATACTATTAATTAACATCATAAGCATAATCATAGACAAAGAGTAAAAAGGAAAAGAGACTTATCAAGACTCCAAGCTCCCCCTCTTCAAGTCCACGTTCTTCAACCAAAAATTAATATTACTAAGTGAAATATGTACTATCTAATGATGATAGACCCCCTTCTAGCAAGCCTGCCCCCGAGGTTACATCAAGGAAAGGAAAAGAGGTAGCCACCACCTCAAAACTTCGTTGCTTCAAATGCAATGAAATGGGGCACATATCAAGTGATTGTCCTAAACGCAAGTTCACAACACTTTGCGAGAAAGAGGGCTCAGATGAAGAGGAGGAAGGAGCTTATCTTTGCGCACCTGTGGCAGAAAGTGGCGAAGAGAATCTAGGAGGATCTGAAGGAGATGATGAGTATTATGGAGTTATGAGGAAGCTAGCTCTAACTTCCACCAAGAAAGACAAAACTCAAAGGCATAATCTGTTTCGTACGAAGTGCTTTGTCGGTGATCAGGTTTGTGAAGTGATCATTGATGGAGGAAGCCAAGAGAATTTTGTTAGCAAACAGATGGTAGAGAAGCTTGGACTCCATATTACACCACACCCCGTGCCTTATTCCATTAGTTGGGTACGTTCAGGAGGAGGACTTAAAGTCACATCCAAGTGCACGGTTCCTATCAAGATTGGTAAGTTTGAGGACTTGGTGGAATGTGATGTCCTTGAAATGGATGCTTGCCACATCTTGCTTGGAAGACCATGAGAGTTTGACAACCAGGTAGTGCACAAAGGTCGGGAGAACACATCCGAGCTCAAGAAGGGAAGCAAGCAATTCACCTTACTCCCTAGAAGGCCAAAGTAAGGAAGGGTGCAATTAAATAGTGCCATGCAATTGGTAATGATGATTGCATTCTCTCGTGAATTTCTTGATGATCTTGATGCTCCGGACATATGTGAATTTTTGGTTATGAAGCATACTTTCCCTAACAAAGCATGTGAGAAGGGTGTCTTGCCTGCTCAGATCATGGAATTGTTCAAGTTGTTTCCGGAAGTTGTAGATGAAGACCTACTCGAGGGATTGCCTCTCTTGCGAGATATCCAACATCAGATTAATCTCATTCCAGGAGCTACACTTCCTAATTTGCCACATTATAGGATGGCTCCAAAAGAGAATCAAATTCTGAGGGAGCAAGTTCAAGATCTTCTCAACAAAGGCTATGTACAAGAAAGCTTAAGCCCTTGTGGTGTTCCAGCTCTTCTCGTACCAAAGAAAGACGACACTTGGAGGATGTGTATAGACAGCCGTGCAATCAACAAGATCACAATAGGGTATTGTTTCCCTATTCCAAGGCTGAATGACATGCTAGATAACCTTGGTGGCACATCAATCTTCTCGAAGCTTGACTTGCAAAGTGGATACCACCAAATCAGAATTTGGCCAGGAGATGAGTGGAAGACCACATTCAAGACAAAGGATGGTTTATATGAATGGCTCGTGATGCCTTTTGGCCTCACAAATGCTCCGAGCACATTCATGCGCCTAATGCACCAGGTCTTGAAGCCCTTCATTCACATCTTTGTTGTGGTGTATTTTGATGACATCCTAGTCTATAACAAGACCATTTGGAGCATCTGAAGGCTGTGTTCCAAGTCCTCCGAGATAATAAGCTCTATATGAACTTGAAGAAATGCATATTCTGGAAGGAGAGCCTTTTATTCTTAGGATTCATTGTAGGGAAGGATGGAGTTCATGTTGATGAGACTAAGATTGAAGCAATCAGAATGTGGCCAGCCCCTACGAATATGAGTCAAGTCCGAAGTTTTCTTGGATTGGCCACCTTCTATAAAAGGTTCATCCGAGACTTCAGCATGATAGCCGCCCCACTTACCTCTTTATTAAAGAAGAAAGTCCTCTTTGTGTGGGAAGGAGAAGCTGAGCAAGCTTTTGAGACCTTGAAGGAGAAGCTAAGAACCTCACCCGTGCTTGCCTTGCCTAATTTCTCCAAGTTGTTTGAGGTAGAAGTGGATGCCTCCGGGCTAGGCATTGGAGCGGTTCTGTCCCAAGAGAAGAGACCATTAGCTTACTTCAGCAAGAAGTTAAGCAAAGCTAGGCAGAAGTGGACCACCTATGAGAAGGAATTCTATGCCGTGGTGTGCACTCTCAAGACATGGGAACATTATTTGGTTGGTAAGGAATTCGTGCTCTATTCTGATCATTAAGCATTGAAGTTCCTTTTCGATCAAACAAAGCTTAGTAATCCCATGCATGCACACTGGTGTTCATTCTTGCAAAAGTTTCTGTTTAAGATCGTGCATAAGTATGGAGTGCATAATGTGGTTGCAGATGCGTTGAGTAGGAGGGTCATCTTGCTTATAGAATTAAGGGGAATTGTCACTGCTTTTGACACTCTTCATGATCAGTATGATAAAGATGAAGATTTTGGTGAAATATGGCTCAAATGCAAAGATGGTCGAGGGGTTGATGACTATTTCTTGCACGATGGCATCTTGATTAAGGGAAACCAATTGTGCGTTTCAAAGACATCCTTGAGAGATCAGTTGATGTGGGAAATGAATGGTAGAGCTCTTTCAACTCATCTTGGTCGTGACAAGACTCAGGCAGCGTTGCAAGAGAGGTTTTATTGGCTGAGGATGACAAAACACATTGCTAACTTCATACAACATTGTCGTGTTTGTCAAGAAACAAAGGGAAGCTGAATAACTTGGGCCTCTACACACCTCTCCCGATTCCAGAAGCTATATGGGAGGATTTGAGCATGGATTTTATGCTTGGATTGCCATGCACACTGCGAGGAGTTGACTCTATCTTTGTTGTTATTGATAGGTTGTCAAAAATGGCTCATTTTATTCCTTCCAGGAAGACAGGGGATGCGAGCACCGTGGCCAAGTATTTCTTTTGTGAAGTGGTGCGTTTGCATAGTGTGCCCAAGTCCATTGTCTCTGATCATGATGTTAAG
>SOPF01024728.1:0-15446 GCA_012979155.1 Hypericum perforatum | reverse complement strand
ACACTAAGGTGCCTAATCATCTTATTGATGTATCGAGTGTGCCAAAGTTTCCAAGGGCGAATGCTGCTGCCATCACCTATGTCGAGCATGTTCAATCTGTCCTTGATGCGGTGAAGCAAAGATTGGAGGCAACCTATGGCAAAGAGAAAGAAAGAAAAGATGCACATCGTAAGCTCCATATTTTCCAACCAGGAGAATAGGTTATGGTGCACTTCCGAAAGGAGAGAATGTCAACTAACATGGGAGGTAAACTTCAGGCAAGGAAATTTGGACCTTACAAGATACTAAGGTGTGTCAATGATAATGCATACATGGTCGACCTGCCCGAAGAATTTTGTGTAAGCAAGACTTTCAATGTTGCGCCTATCTCCATATTTTGATCCTTTACCTTTCCCTACCAAACTCGCTGCTCAGGACTAGCATCTTCCTAAGAAGGGGAGGAATGGCATAGGGCGCTATCAATAAGGGAAGGCAAGCCAGATGCAAGCTGATCAAGGCAAGAAAAGGTGTACATATGCATGGCAAGCTTGCATGAATTGTCTTCGTGTGTTATTTAATTCTGTCCAGATTTGAACTCTTGGTTTCTGTCTTAATTTCCATTTGTAATAAGGCGTAGTAAATGCCAATTAATAGTGGGGTTAAAGATAGAAATGTGTGAGAAGAGGGAGGGGTTTTAGCTTTAACTCCTTGCCTTAATGTCTCCTAATTTCACGCCCCCTATTTATAACATTTGGAAATGAATAATTAGACAATTGAATTTGAATCCAAAACAAAGCAAGTGAAGCTTTTCTTTTATGCGTGGACTCCCATGGTGTGCATGGATTTGCACGTTGTTAGCTAAATTACCCTAGTTGGCTGCTTGTTTCAAGCAAACACCTTACTAAGCTTCGTGAGGAGCAGGTTAGGGTTCGTATCTTTCATTCATTCGAACCATACACCAAGTTAGTTTAGTTTAGCTTTTGTTGTGCTACGCCACAATCCTTTCTTGCTGTTTCGACCATCTTTTCCAAGATTTTCTTGAGCTATCAATTTGAAAGCTCAACTTGTCTGCTAGTTTGGGGATGATAAGGTATTGCCACATTGTTTGTTACCCCATATCTCTTTAGTAGGACTTCAAATTGCTTGTTGCAGAAATGTGACCCACCATCACTGATTGTCGCTCGTGGCACTCTAAATCTCGAGAAGAGCTTCTTAAGAAATTGGATAACTACTCTAGCATCATTTGTTGGTGACGCCAAAGCTTGTACCTACTTTGAAACATAGTCTACTCCTACCAAGATATACTTGTTGCCATTTGATGTTGGGAAAGGTCCCATGAAGTCCAATCCCCAAACGTCAAAGAGCTCAATCTCTAAAATTCCAGATAACGACATCTCATTCCTATTTGAGATATTTCCTGTTCTTTGGTAGCGGTCACACTACTCAACATAACTATGTGCATCCTTGAAGATGAAAGGCTAATAGAAACCATATTCGAAGACTCAGGATGCAGTTCTTGTAGCTCCATAATGACATGAGTAAGGTGCATTATGGCATTAGTCTAAAATGTTTGCTACTTCCCAACTACCAATGCAATGCCGAAGAATCCTATCATTGCATCTCTTAAAAAGGTACGGATCATCCCATACATATATCTGAACATCCTGTAGAAATTTCTTCCTTTGGGGATAGCTCAGTTTTGTAGGAATAATTCCTCCAACTAAAAAGTTGGCATAATCTGCATACCAGGGAGCTTCTACTCTACTCATCACCATCAGAGTTTCATTTAGAAACTTCTTGAATATTCCCTTCAATCTCCATCCCATTGCTTTTCTCTAGTCTAGAGAGATGATCAGCAACAACGTTGTCTACTCCTTTCTTATCCTTAATAGACAAGTCAAATTATTGGAGTAACAAAATCTAGCGCATCAAGCAAGATTTTACATCTTGCTTTCAGAAAAGATATCTCAATTAGTTTAAATTATCACTTTCGAATCAAGCAAGTATGACCTGGATTTGTCACACGCATAAACAACCACAAGCATCTCCTTCTCTGTGGTCGTATAATTGAGTTGAGCTCCTGCCAATACTCTACTAGCATAGTAGATGACATGGAGCTTTCCCTCTTTCTTTTGTCCAAGCACACAACCCAAAGCAAGATCACTTGCGTCACACATCAATTCGAATGGAAGCTTCCAGTCCGGTGATAAAATCACGGGAGCTGTGATAAGAGCTTTCTTGAGAGCATCAAATGCCTTAAGATAGTGCTTATCAAAGTTGAAGGACATATCCTTAACCAGCAAATTTGTTAGAGGCTTAACGATTATAGAGAAGTTCTTGATGAATCTTCTGTAAAATCTGGCATGACCCAGAATGCTCTAACTCCTTTAACTGTTGTTGGTGCATCCATTTTCTCTATCACCTCTATCTTAGTTCTATCAACTTCCATTCCTGCTCTAGAAATCTTGTGTCCAAGGACTATTCCTTCATCTACTATAAAATGGCACTTTTCCCAGTTGAGCACGAGATTCTTTTCCTCATATCTCTCCAATACTTTGTCTAGGTTGTCAAGACAATGATCAAATGAGTCTCTGAACATAGAGAAGTCATCCATGAAGATTTCCATAATCTTCTCATTCATATCCCAGAAGATAGACTCCATGTAACGTTGAAACATTGTTGGGGCACAACTTAATCCAAAAGGCATTCTTAGATATGCAAAAATACCAAAGGGACAGGTGAAAGACGTCTTCTCTTAATCTTTGGGGTATATTGCAATTTGGTTGTACCCAGAGTACCTGTCCAAAAAGCAATAATAAGAATACCTTGCAATCCTTTCCAACATTTGATCAATAAATGGAAGTGGGAAATGATCTTTCTGTATGGTGTCATTTAATTTATGATAATCGATGCACACTATGGTTCTTGTTGGAATGAGTTCCCCTTCCTTGTTGATAACAACAGTCATTCCCCCTTTCTTGGGAACACAATGGATAGGGCTAACCCACTCACTATCCGAGATCAAATAGATAATTTCGACTTTGAGAAGTTTTATCACTTCCTTCTTAATGACCTTCTTTATGTTAAGATTAAGTCTCTTTTGTCGGTTTACTCTCAGCATCGCTCTATCTTCCATGTGAGCATCACAATTTCTGGGCTTATCCCCTTAATATTGGATATTTGCCAAGCAATGGCCTTAATCCATTTGTTAATAATTGTGAGCACTTTCTCCTCTTCTTCCTTAGTGAGCTTGTTTGATATAATAATCGATAATCTCCCTCCATCTATTAAGAAAGCATATCTCAGATGCGAGGGTAGCTCTTTCAGTACTAAGTAAGGAGCTTTTACAATTGAGGGTGGAGTCCGATATTTCAAATGAATTTCGAGCTCCTCAAGTAAACCTTTCTTGTCAATTTCCTCCTTAACTTCTTCCACAATATCCTCCTCTTCTATCTCTAGTTCTTTATCCTCAATTCTGAAGATATTTTTGTTGCAGAACTCGAGGATACACTTATCAACAACATCAATTGTCATGCACATTCCTTCATCAAGAGGATGGTGCATAACACTTGTCATGTTAAACTCAACCTTCTTGTCTCTAATTCTGAGCACCAATTTACCATTATGCACATCTACCAATGTATATGCTGTGTTAAGGAATGGTCTGCCGTAAATCTGTTGACAGTTCTTGTCCTCAGAGAAACCAGAACCACAAAGTTAACTGGGAAGATGAACTTGTCAATCTTCATTAAGACATCCTCAACCATACCATATGGCTTCTTAATAGTTTGGTCTGCCAACTGGAGTAGCATTGAAGTTGGCTTAACTTCACACAAACCAAGCTTTTGAAATGTAAACAAAGGCATCAAGTTGATACTTGCGCCTAAATCACACAGACATTTTGGAAACTTGGTTTTACTAATGAAATAGGGAATTGTAAAACTCCCTGGATCTTTTAGCTTCATCGGAAGCTTCTTTGAGATTAGAGAGCTACAATCAGTTGTAAGGGTGACTATCTCTCCATCTTTCCACTTCCTCTTCTTAGTGACAAGTTCTTTTAGAAACTTGGCATAGTGTGGAACTTGATCTAGCATCTCTAGGAAAGAGACACTAATTTGAACGTTCTTCATTTTCTCCATGAAATGGAGAAATTTCTCATCCATCCCTAACTTTCTCTTTACCCTCTGAGGATAAGGAAGAATGGAGACCATTGATGGTGGTGGTACATAAACTTCTTCTTCTTTCGCAATATCTTCTTGCATGACATTATCTTTTTGAACTTCTTCCTCCTTATCTTTTTCTGGACTCACCACACCACTCTCCTTAGCCTTCTCTTTGACTTTTTGAGAAGCTAATTCCTTGCCACTTCTCAAGAAAATTGCATTAACTTGGCTTCAAGGATTTGCTTCAGTAGAACTTGGGAGAGAGCCAGATGCTCTTTGTGCATTTGTCTTTGCAATTTCCCCAAGTTGTAATTCCATGTTATGCATAGCAGTAGCTTGCCCTTTTAGAAATTGTTTCAAATTGTTCTACCTTGCTTCCTGGGCCGCTAATGCCTTCAAGATTTGAATTTGGTTGTTGGATAATTCTCCAATTTGTTGGATGAATTTCTCAACCTTGTCAAATATCTCCTTAAGGGCTACCATTCTTTCTCCTAAGAACCCATGTGGTTAAAAACTAGGTGGTGGTCCTTGTTGTGAGACACGTAAAGGCAATCCTTTATAAGGAATGATTGCCATACTGTCATTGTTGTTTCTCTCTTTCCATGAGAAGTTAGGGTGGTTTCTCCATCTAGGATTATATGTAGAGGAATATGGATTATTATCCATTCGGTTTCCTCCTTGTCCTTGACCACTAACAAAGTTGATCTGCTCTGCTCTGTAGGTTGGTTCATCATTGCACATTGACTAATTTCGTGGCCAGTGTTGCCACAGGCTTCGCAATGCTGTTGTAAAGCAATAGCATCAACTTTTTTTAGAGTCAAATCGCGCAATTGCTTTGCCATCAAGTCTAATTGTGCTTGAAAAGAGGAGGAAGCATGAAGTTCAATTATTCCTCTTCTCTCACTTCGCTCAGTTACCTCCCTTAACTCAATAATGTGTTGTTTTTTCTCTCATTCGTGATTATCGTATTTGTTGCTACCAGCTCTTCCAGAATATGGTGGGCTTCACCCCTTTCCTTTCTCAGGAAATTTCCATTGGAAACTGAATCAACAGTTCCCATTGTTGTTGGCGACAGGCTAAAATAAAAAGTCTTAAGAAGAGACTCCTTAGACAAACCATGGTGCGGGCATTTTCTTTGCAATTCCTTAAATCTCTCCCAAGTTTCACTCAAAGACTCTCCTTCATATTGTTCGAAGTTGGTGATCTCCTTAACGAGTTTGTTAGTCTTTGAGTAGGGGAAATATTTTTCAAGGAAAGCATTTGCCAATTGCTCCCATGTGGTTATTAGAGTACCCTTAAGTTGCTTATACCAAAGTTTAGCCTTGTTCCTTAACGTATAAGGAAACATTCTGATCTAAGTAGCATCATCAGATGCTCTAGGATACTTAAAATTATCAGCTAGTTCCATAAAGTTCCCCAGATGTTCATTGGGATCTTCATTGGGCAAACCATTGAACTAACCCAAAGCTTGAAGCATATGAATCACAAATAGCTTAATTTTGAAGTGATTAGCTTCAACAGCTGGCCATTGGATTCCAGTTAACGCTCCTTTGTATGTTGATCTCCCATGGTCCATTAGAGAAGGTCGAGGACCAGGTACTCTGTCCCCTTGACCTTCCTGCTTTTGGTCCATTCTTGCTTTCTCTCTTCTCTCATTTCGCAATGACCTTTCTAACTGCGTTATTTCCTCTTCAATCTCCAATGGAGAAATATTGGTTGAATGGGTTAAGGCATGCATGTAACTTGTCAAATAAGACAAGTCACTTTGTCCAAAAGTAAACCAAAAATAAAAATAAAAATATACTAATCCAAGTTCGTAAACCGAATTGAGAGTCTAAATTCTCAATCCCTGGCAACAGTGCCAACTGACGATTTGCTTCTTTGAACGTTCTATTGTAATTCTACTTAATAATGGATGATCGATCATTTGTCTTGTCTTCCTGGCATATGCCAGACAAAGTTGGCATGCGCCAACCTTCGATTTGCCCAAAGCTCTGGTACACACTATCAACACCTGGTACGAGCTAAAAGCTCTCGGACGAACAAACTTAGCATATGCCACTTGTGGTTGGCGTGCGACGATTATTAGTAGAATTGAAGCAAATTGTAATAAGAGTAAGTAGGGTTGTTATACCACAGGGATTGAGTTTTTAGGCCTACTCTAAGGTTAACAAACTATTCTAGGATAAGATTATGAAGTTTGGTTTGTTGTTTGCATTATCTAAAGTCTAAAACACAAATATAAAGATCATAACTTAAGCTATTGGTTTACTAGGTACTAACTTACTAAGAGTAACAACTTATGCTACTATAATGAGTGAGGTGCCTAAACCAGCAATATAACCATAACATTCAGAGGGTTTTTAGTGTATGTGAAGTGGTCTGAGTGAATCTATGGCAACTTATCCACACTTTCATGCAAGAAGAGCCTAAATTGCTACTTAACTAGGCTTAGAAGGTTAGATATGTTCTTTTGACCCCACCAACCAACTAATCTAGCTAAGCACCAACTATATGCTCCACTCCAAGGACAATTAGTAGGTCACCAAGAAGATTTCTCTTCTAGCAAGAGTACTCATCATCAAACCAACTTATCTACCAATTCTATCTCCTTTCGGTCTCAAATTTTGACTAGCTACTAAGGCTTGGTGATCAAGCAAGTCTAAGCAATAGTATCAAGTACATTGATAAGAACACAAACATGAACATACACACCTCACAACTGTGGTTACATCAAAGGTAACAAGGTACCAAACTCATTTAACTACTCACACATACTATTAATTAACATCATAATCATAAACATAGACAAAGAGTAAAAAGGAAAGGAGACTTATCAAGACTCCAAGCTCCCCCTCTTCAAGTCCACGTTCTTCAACCTGAAATTAATATTACTAAGTGAAATATGTACTATCTAATATATGTAATATGTATGTTTTACAAACAAAGGCAAAAAGCCTTATATACTATATCTAATTTAACTAAAAGATAAGTTTTGTGCTAAACTAACAAAATATCTAGGCTAAATGACTTCAATGCCTGGGAAACTGAAGTTGCAATCATCAGAAGCATTATATGTGGCGTGTGCTTGATCCCTCTCTGAGTTGAAGATCAAATCAGCCCACTTGTAGCTTCTATCAGTCTGTCCTGGTGTGTGCCAGCTTCACTTGGCGTGCGCCAGGTCTTGGCAATTTCCATCTTCGAGTACATCTTGTCGTCTGAGTGAATGGTCTTCCAAGTAACAGCTACTTGGCATGCGCCATGTAAGATTGGCGTGTGCTAAATGACCGTGCATTGCATTCCTTAGCCTCGCATCTTCCTTCTCATCCTTGGCTTCACGTGTCTGCTTGATCGTCCTCCACTACTCCTCGAATAGGCTCCTGAAAATAAGCAAACTTAATGAAAAATGATAAACTCAACATAAACACAAAACTAACACTACGACAACTAAAACGAAACTAAATCAACCTAAAATACTAAGAACAACCTACTAAAAGGACATGAATAATGAGTGTTTCTGACACTCATCAGGCTTCCAGATTGTTAGAAAGGGGTTGTGTGAGTTATTTGGCTATGGTTAACAAAGTTGATGTAGATGTAAATCAGATAACAGTTGTCAACATCCCTATTGTGAAGGAGTTTCCCTATGTATTCCCTGATGAATTACCAGGTTTACCACCTGAGAGAGAAATTGAGTTTTGCATTGAGTTGATACCGGGAACAGAACCAATCTCAGTACCACTATATCAAATGGTGCCTACTGAATTATAAGAGAGAAAGTTATAATTACAGGATTTGTTAGATAAGAGATATATATGACCAAGTGTTCCCCTATCGGGTGCTCCAGTGTTATCTGTTCAAAAGAAGGATGGTAGTTTGAGGTTATGTATTGATTATCGCAAGCTCAATAAGGTGAC
This sequence comes from Hypericum perforatum, assembly GCA_012979155.1. Taxonomy (NCBI): domain Eukaryota; kingdom Viridiplantae; phylum Streptophyta; class Magnoliopsida; order Malpighiales; family Hypericaceae; genus Hypericum; species Hypericum perforatum. The sequence goes on along the minus strand of SOPF01024728.1, from coordinate 7,387 downwards.
AATATGTAATTAGTATCCTCTTCCATGAATTGATGATTTGTTTGATCAACTACGGGATGTGAAGTGGTTTTCCAATATTGATTTTTCGATTGGAATATCATCAGTTGAGAATCCAAAAGGAAGATGTGACCAAGATAGCTTTTAGAACTAGATATGGACATTATGAGTTCTTAGTCATGCCATTCGGTCTCACTAATGCGCTAGCTTACTTTATGGGTCTAATGAATCGAGTGTTTAAGCCGTTCTTGGATCAGTTTGTAGTTGTGTTTGTTGAATATATATTGATCTACTCGCAGACCAAGAAAGAACATGAGAAACATTTATGGCTGGTTTTGAAGACTTTGCTTGACAATCAGTTATATGCTAAGCTATCAAAATATGAGATTTGGTTACAGAGTGTGGCATTCCTAGGACATGTTATGTCCAAAGATGGAGTTTCAGTTGATCCAATAAAGATAGAAGTTGTTATGAATTGGGCAACGCCTACTAGTATTACTGAGATATGTAGTTTTTTTGGGTTGGCTGGATATTACAGAAGGTTTGTCAAGGGGTTTTCTACTTTGGCTGCACCACTTACTCGATTGACACACATGAATACACGATTTGTTTGGGGAGAAGTTTGTGAAAAAAGTTTTCAAGAGCTGAAACGTTTGTTGACCAATGCTCCAGTTTTAGCATTACCATTAGCGTCTGGTAACTATTTTGTGTATTGTGATGATTCTAGAGTTGGGTTGGGATGTGTTTGATGTAAGGCAAGAACGTGATAGTGTATGTATCTAGACAATTGAAGAAACATGAGCATAATTACTTAGTGCATGATTTAGAATTGACAGTAGTTGTGTTTGCACTCAAGATATGGAGGCGTTATTTCTATGGTGAGAAATTTGAAGTGTTTACTGACCATAAGAGTTTAAAGTATATCTTTGAGCAGAGGGATTTAAATATGAGGCAAAGAAGATTGATGGAGCTTCTGAAAGATTATGATTGCATGATTAACTATCATCCTGGCAAAGCGAATGTGGTTGCAAATGCCTTGAGTCAGAAGTCAGCGGGTAGCTGACACATATGTCAGTGATGCAAAAGCCTTTAATTTCAAGCCTACATGAGTTAATTGACCAAGAGTTGGAACTGACTACACCTTTAAACAGAGATGAGCTAGTGATATTGGCTGAGCTTTATTTATAAACAATGTGGTTGAATTGTGGAACTACTATGACACAAACTTGAGATAGTGGAGATGATTGGAAAAAGTTGAAAGTGGTGAATTCCTAAAGTTTAGCCTTAGTGCTAATGGTGTCTTACATTATGGTACTCGATTGGTTGTTTTAATGTAGGAGACATGAGGAGAGATGTCATGAGTCAAGCACACAAGGCAATATATAATATGCATCCAGGTTCGACTAAGATGTACAATGATAGGAAAAATCAGTACTGGTGGAACGGTATGAAGAAGGACATTGGTGAATTTGTCGCAAAGTGTTTAATATGTTAGCAAGTTAAGGCTGAACGCCAAAGACCTTCGGGTTTGTTATAGCCTTTGGACATTACAGAATGAAAGTGGGAGCAGATTACCATGGATTTGTTAGTGGGACTTCCAACTTCACCAAAAGGGTTTGATTCTATTTGGGTGATCGTAGACAGATTGACGAAGTCTGCATATTTTTTCCCTATTAAGAGTACATATGACACAGCAAAGTTTGCCAAACTGTTCATTAATCTGATTATTCAGCTACATGGAGTTTCTATCTCAATAGTTTTTGATCAAGGTATGCATTTTACATCTCTCTTTTGGAAGAAATTTTAGGATGCCATGGGTACTTGCTTAGATTTGAGCACAACTTTCCATCCTCAGACAGATGGGTAGTCAGAATGGATAATTCAGATATTGGAGGATATGATGCAAGCATGTGTGATGGATTTTGGTGGAAGTTGGGAACAGTATTTACCTTTGATGGAGTTTTCTTACAACAATAGTTATCAGTCCAGCATTCAGATGGCACCTTATGAAGCGTTGTACAGTAGAAAGTGTAGATCTCTAATATATTGGGATGACATTGGTGAGAAGCAACAATTGAATCTTGAATTCATGCAAGAGAGAGTTGATAAGATTAAAGTGATTCAAGAACACCTACGGGTAGCTCAAAGTAGACAAAAGTTATATTCAGATAAAAGAAGAAAAGAGATTGAGTTTGTAGTGGGTTCCAGTGTTTTTCTCAAGGTACTGTTGATGAAAGGGATCATGCGATTTGGCAAGAAAGGAAAGCTGAATTCAAGATATGTGGAACTGTTTGAGATTCTAGAATGGGTTGGTTGATTTGCTTATCAGTTAGCGCTACCACTAATATTTTCCATTATACATCCTATTTTTCATGTTTCAATGTTTCAGAAGTATTTGCATGATCCCTCACATGTGCTAGACCAACCAAATTTGAATTTCCACGATGATCTTACCTACGAGGAGCGACCGTTACGGATATTAGACAGACAAGTGAGAAGTCTCAGAATTAAAGACCTTCCATTTGTGAAAGTTGAATGGCAAAATCACTCTACCGCAGAAGCTACATGGGAATTGGATAAGGATCTGCAAGAGAAGTATCCATACCTATTTGAGTAACACGGTACGTACTTCATGCCTTTAGTAAATTTGGGGACGAATTTTTATTAGGGGGAGAATTGTGATAACCTCGATAATTGGTTGGTTGATGTCGTATTGTGCTATCTACTTGAGAGATGAGTTATAGAAGTGCATTTAGATGTCCTTTAATTCCCTTACAGAGTTGGTTCAAGCTCGACAAAGTCTACTCAAAGAATTTCTAAGTTTTGTCAAGTTAGTTGATCAATTTTGGACAGCAGTGACGTCTAGGTAGTAAATCGAGCATAACTTTCTCAATTTTTGTCCAAATGATGCAAGTGAGTACAATTTAGAAACTAAAAACATAAACCTAAAACTTAGTTATAACTTTGGCCAGAAATCAAAGGAAGTAGGTGAAAACGAGCTGGAAGTTAGAGCATTGTGATTTGACCATAACTTACAAGGAACCAATCACATTTTACCAAGGTTAAAAGTTAAAGGAGGAGGTGAAACAAGTTGCTCATGACTTACTTGCTGCCTTCTTATGCTCAGTAAGATATTAGAAGTGCTAAGAAACTCAGAGGATAAGGCATAAACAAAAAAAGAAAAAGAAGAGAGAGAGTTAGAGGAAAGAGGAAGAAGCAGACAGGTCAAGAAATATCGACTTGGTAAAATACCTTATGCTCTGATTCGGGCTTTGTAGTTGTCAAGGAATTTGTAGAATTGAAAGGGCTTTCTAACGATGTATTATACATGTGAATTGGATCAAGGAATCAACCGAAAATTAATTTTGAACATCTGAGTGGTTGCTGAGGTTAAGTTATGTATGGATTGAATTTGATACATTTGACTTACTTTTGAATGATTAGTTATGATGGAACTTGCGGTGGACTCCATTAATGTTTGGTTTGGCAATTTGTTGCATGAGCTTGAGAGCAAAAGTGACTTGTGTACAGAGTATATATATGTGGATGTTTGAGTATTGAATCAAGTAATTAAAGGATTTGGGTTACTTGGTTATATTTGGTTGATTTTGAGACGATGAATTGCAAATATGTCTGAGTTGGTCGTTATGAAGTGTTTGAGGTGAATTTATTTTGGAAACCAATAATTAACCTCATTATGTGGTTGTATATTATTGAACAGAGTTTGCCAAGGTTTGAGGAGCTTGAAGTGGAAGGAGTATCCAATTTGAGAACCGACAAGCAAATAGTTCATGATAAATTTGGTTGTGTTTGTTATGTGTATGTTTCAGAGCTTGATTGTGTGCGTCACATGAATATGATTTGGTCTCTGATAAACTTGGACAAATTTTGATTGGTTTGTGCGTCACATGAATATGATTGTGTGCCAGAGTTGAAAGTTCTCAATCTCGGGAGCTTCTGCTCGACTGAACAGAGAATACCTCTATGAAGACCAATGGTTAACGATGACCACCATAAGCCGGTCACGGCAAGTCGATCCTGATCCGTGGTGTCAGATGACTCGTCATTGTTCAGCCATGGTCGAAGGAGGCGGGACGGCCTATTTTTCAGCCGTGGAGAGAGAAAAAGAGAAGAAGGAGTGTTGGATATGAGAGGGGTATTTTTGGTATTTTGCAATTTTTTGTAAAAATCATAAATACCCCGATAGATTTTTTTCAAATCAGTCCAAAAAATTTTAATTGAATTATAAATTGATCCTCACAGATTAATTTGTTTTTCAATTGAGTCCCAACTTTCGATTTATATTTGAATTAAGTCCAAATTTGATCTACATTTTGTTTTTAATTGAATAAATTTATTTTATTCAATTAAATTCTGAATTTGATAGATTTAGAAATAAATAATTATTTTAAATGATTTATATATAACTTTTGGATATGTTCCAAAAATTATGAGAAATATCTATTATATCACAGTTGGTGCATCGAAGATTTGAAAATTTGTTTTTTAATCTTCTTTTTGGGAGATATGTGATCTTACCCAAAAAATTATATTGCATTTGTTGCCAAATACGATGACTAGAGGGAGGGAAACTAAATTTGACACAGACATCTTGAGATGGAATCTAATGTAAAAGAAGCTCCCACCTCTCATGCTTAACGATGACACTTTTGTGATTGTGAATCACATAGTGTCACTCCACAAGGAAATGCAGGATGCGGTGTGGCTAGGAGCATAAAATTATGGTGAGGATTGGATAACCATGTTCCATGACCTTTTGGCCATGTTGGACAATAGTAGTGGTTTATCTAGTCTTTTTAACCGATAAGTCTGTCGTAGCTATGCTCCTTAACCACTTGGAGACCAAAGGAATTAAGAGAGAGATACATGCACCTACTGCGTTGGAGTTGAGAAGCAATTTTGAGTCAAACCATTTCTTATCCCAAACATACGCATATGTATTTCCCATTACCTTGTGCGTTTGGGTAGTAGAATCTGTTCCCACTCCAGTCTTTGACTTGGAGGATCCTGTTTAGTCTTCCATGTCTGTTCCTCCCAGATCACTTGAGGAGGAAGATCCGAAAGAGGACGAGGAGTATGAGAAGGGTTCACCAAGACATCCGTTCAGGGTGGACTAATATGATATGATGGTAGTTCTGTTATTTTTTTTAAGAAAATAATGTATATGTATAATAAGTTGTGTACTTGTCAAGTTTGTGTTTTTGTATGTACTTATATAAATATGTATAAAAACGTGATGTGAATAAATAATTTTATTTGTTTTGTTCATATTCCATTTGAATTTACTGTATGTGAATTTTGAATGACCATAGTTAGAGATTAACTCTTGAATGGTAATGGGAAATACTATAGCGACCCACTTTGATTTTGAGACTAATCAAAAACTATGTGTCATTAAAGTTGTAAGATTATAGTAAACTGATTCATATTGCCTAAGTCAAAATTTCTAATAGATTCTTATATTTCATAAATTCCCTATAGAAATGACAGTAACATCTAGGATAATAATAGCTGATTTGAACCATGAGCTAAAGCTCAACGGTGAAAACTATGACAACTGGAGCATGAAAATACAGTACGTGCTCGAAGAACAATAGGTTCTCGAGCAAGTGCGTGTGATCATGTTAGAACTAGAATAAGGATCAACTACTCAACATAGGCAAGATAGTGAAGCCTATGTTAATTGGAAAAAGAAGAATTTTGTTCCTCGTTTAATTCTACTAACTTCCATGATGGATGACATCACAAGGCAAATTTGTGTTTATGAGAATGCAAAAGAGCTTTGGAATGCCCTCAAAGTTAGATTTGGGAAACTTTCTGTGTTGAGGCATTGTGCCTTGATGATAAGGTTTGATACCTTCAAGAAATGTCCCAAAGTTATAATGAGAAAACATTTGAGAATGATGTCCAACATGATTAGTGATCTAGCAGAGGCCGATCACATACTTAGTCATGAACAATAAATCCAAGCTATCATTCGTTCCTTGTCTGCTATCATACTTAGTCATGAACAATAAACCCAAATGTGTGAAAAGGCAAGAACATGTGCTAAAAGGCACAAAACAACAAGAGAAGACACACAAATGTGTGAAAAGGCAAGAAAATATGCTAAATACGTACAAAAAAGAGAAGTAAATGCATAAAACAACAAGAGAAGACACATAAATGTGTGAAAAGGCAAGAAAATAGGCTAAATATGCACAACAAGAGAAGTAAAGTAACACAAAGGTGTGAAAAGGCAAGAACATATGCTAAATGGCACAAAATGATAAGAGAAGACACAAAAATGTGTGAAAAGGCAAGAAAATATGCCCAAAGGCATAAGATGACAAGAGAACACACACAAATGTGTGAAAAGGCAAGAAAATATGCTAAAAGGCATAAAATGACAAGAGAAGACACAAAAATGTGTGAAAAGGAAAGAAAATATGCTATAAAGGGACAAAAAGAGAAGTAAAGGAACACAAATATGTGAAAAGGCAAGAACATATGCTACAAGGCACAAAACAACAAGAAAAGACAAAAAAATGTGTGAAAAAGTAAGAAAATATGCTAAATGGTCCTAAAAGACAAGAGAAGACACACAAATGTGTGAAAAGGTAAGAAAACATTACAAAAGGCACAAAACGAGAAGAGAAGACATACAAATTTGTGTAATGGTAAGAAAATGTTCTAAAAGACATAAATGAAAAGAGAAGATACGAAAATATGTGAAAAGGTAAGAAAATAGGCTACATACACACAAAAAGAGAAGTAAAGGCACACAAATGTGTGAAAAGGTAAGAAAATATGCTAAAAGGCAGAAAACGACAAGAGAAGACACACAAATATGTGAAAAGGTAAGAAAATATGCTAAAAAGACACAAAACGAGAAAAGAAGACGCAAAATGTGTGATAATGTAAAAAATATTCTAAAAGGCGCTAAAAGATAAGAGAAGGCACACAAATATGTGAAAATACAAGATAATATGATAAAAAGGCACAAAAAGAGAAAAAAGGCACAAAAATGTGTGAAAAGGCAAGAAAATATGCTAAAAGGTCCTAAAAGACAAGAGAAGACACAGAAATGTGTGAAAAGGCAAGAAAACATGCTAATACACACAAAAAGAGAAGTAAAGGCACACAAATGTGTGAAAAGGTAAGAACATATGCTAAAAGGTACAAAACGATAAGACAAGACATATAAATGTGTGAAAAGGCAAGAAAATATGCTAATTATGCACAAAAAAGAGAAGTAAAGGCATAAAACAATAAGAGAAGACACATAAATGTGTGAAAAGGCAAGAAAATAGGCTAAATATGCACAAAAAGAGAAGTAAAGGAACACAAAGGTGTGAAAAGGCAAGAACATATGCTAAATGGCACAAAA
>SOPF01024726.1:0-12477 GCA_012979155.1 Hypericum perforatum | reverse complement strand
GCATACAATGGGCAACCTTTTGTTCCATATAGTAGAACCCTTAATATGCTTTGAACACCAAAGTTTGGCCTTGAGTGAGATACCTGATCCACACATGGTGTCACCAATGGCTTCGCATGCATAATGCAAAACCTACCAAACACCTTTGACGTACACGTCCCTTTAGACAACCATAGCAGGGCACATCTAATAAAGCTTCTCTATGACAACCATGACTTCCCGTCAACCATACCTCTATAAAGTAACCATAGCTTGCTATCAATGTCCCTATGAATCCTAACTCTACTCAAAACATCTATGTCGAGCCATTGCTACTTCACGTGAACCAACTTCACATGACTTGAGTTTCTTGCCTCTCCATCAGAATATAACGATATGACTCTACCTATAATAGTGTTCCCTACTAACTTGTAGATATTCTGTGTATCTCTTTCACCCTTCATCACCACCACAACATTCTTTTCCATCTCAATTAGACCACCTACTACCTTGTAGCTTTACCCACTACAATTCAAGGCTCCTAATGAGATCAAATTCCTCTCCAACTTTGGAATATGCCTAACCCCATATAATTTTACCATGACACCATCCTACATCTTAATTTGAATATCTCTTATGTCAGCAATCTTAGAAGCAGAACCATCACTCATAGTCACCATACCTGAATCAACAAACTCGTAAGTATTGATCCACCCTCTCTTGGGCGTCATGTAAAAGGAACAAATGCTATCCAAAATCTAGGAATCCAAATGCTTTATACTTGACAAAATAGAAAGACAATCACCATCCGACTAATTCAAACCTAAGGAACCATTCATGGAACTTGATCCTCCCTCGTGATCCTGAGGTCTTTCTGGATAATCCTTCTTTAAGTGCCCTTTTCTTCACACTTGTAACAATTGCCCATAAACCTCCTTGACCCCGACTTAGATCATTTTCCATTTTTTGCTCTTCGATCACCATGGCTACCCCTCATAACTAGTGCTTATATTCGTTCATCTCCAGTTTTTCTTCTTTGATAAAACCCTAAAAGAGCACTTGTGATATCCTTCAACTTCAGGGACTCCTTTCCTAATGTCAAAGTTGTAACCAAATTCTCGTAGAAACCTGGTAAGGAATTCAGGAGCAACAATACATTGTCTTCCTCCTCGAACTTCACATTAACCTTTCTTAAGTCACTCACAAGCTGACTGAAACCATTGATATGTTGGCTTAAATCTGAGCTCTCCTTCAACTTGAGCCCGTACAACCGTTGGTTAAGATAAAACTTATTTGACAAAGACTTAGACATATACCTTGCCTCCAATTTCTTTCATACCTTAGCTAGTAACTCCTTATCCATCATGTGATATATCACATCATCCGTCAAGCATAAATTATTGCCACCATCTTGGTCTCTTATCTCCTTCCATTGTTGGTCCTCCATCTTCTCAGGCATCTTCTCCAAGAGCGCGATGACCATTCTTTTTTGCACGAGAAGATCCTTGATATGCCATTGTCATAATCCAAAATTTGATGAACTATTGAACTTCACAAGAGCAAACTGTGCACCGTCCATCTTCCTCTCACCAAAAGCTCGGATACCAGTTGTTAGGAACACACTAACAATGGAACAAAGTCGCACAAAGAACATGGACACAAGATATAACGTGGTTCGGCCTAATCCCTATGTCCACAGTGAGAAAGGAGAACTTTTATTGATGGATACTAGTTATAAAAGCCTTAATACAACTATAGTAATATGTCTTTATATAGTAGACAATACTTGGGGTACAAGAAAATTCTATCTAAGTCAAATTAGGTATCCAAAATAATTTTGTCTCGACCCTAGCGGTCACTGGGGTAAGTATCAATCCAGCGAGCACTAGCTTCACAGTGATCGCTGGACCCATAATCTATCTCAGCCTAGTAGTCGCTGGGGTGAGTAGCGATCGCTACTCCCAACTTTTCACTCGCCACATCTTAACAGTTCGACCATGCCATACCTCAATTATAATAGCTTCTGTGATTGTAACTCCACTCCTCGGCCTCGGTTCTATTGTCTAATCTTTCCGACTCTTGACCCAGCCCATTTTCCAAATGCCCCAAGATTGGCCCTTCCAACGAACTCTAGGGAGGAACTTTTTTGGTCGCCGCAAAGGTTGGTCACCGTCGACCTCCTCTTCGTTTTTTTGACGCTCTTTTTTTTTATTTTCTTATGTTTATGTCTTGTGAAGTTTTATGCTATGTTGTATTTTGTGTTATTTTATTTTGTTGCCCATATCCCCTTCTATTTTGAGATGTTTTGGTTCTATTTATTGTTTATATTTGGATTTCGTTGCCTTTTCGATAGCTACTGGTGGAGAACTTTATCATAGTTGACTTTGATTGACCTTGATTCTGACTTGCGTGCATTTTGTATGCACTCAAATTCTCTCGGGCCTCAGCTTGATGTTGCATCGTGGTTATTGGTTATTGCTTGTCTTGATAGAATTCTACCCTAGTTGTTAGTTTTCGTGCCTGTTCGATCGTCTTTCGCTTTCCTCTGTGCCACTCTATTTTCATCGGATTAGTTCTCGTGTTTTGTTTGGTATTATTATCTTATGTTAATATATATTTTTTTACTGCGGTTCGTTTATAATATAACATAGCACCACATTTATCCCTAAAAAAATAGTTGCCAAATTACTCAATTGTTTAGGTCCTAGATGTATTTTCTCAAAAATGTCAAGCATATTTGGGTAAAACAATTGTTCCCCATAATTTTAGTCTACTATTACATAATTTATTTTGTCTATAACTCCTTATTGTAGGATTTTATATTCACAATGACAAACAATTTAAGTTCACTACATAGTATTTCTGTGTTTTGGTGAGTATAAATAATTATTTCTTCACATCAACATATGGAAATGCTGATTTGGCAACAGGGTGATGGTGTAAAGGAGGAAAGGAGGGGCGTTCATTGAATAGTAAGGGGCCACATTCATAAAAATATTAGTTGTTTTAAAAGGTCATACGAAATTAGTTGTAGTCATGAAAGCAACAAAAGAAGACACATTGAATCAAATGTAGAGATTCAGATAATGTATTTTACTATTTTATAACGACTTGGACATACACAGAAGATTTTCGATCAAACAAGATTTTGCCCAGTTAACTCTCAATATCAATTATCTTTGTTAAGCCCAGTATGCATTTTCCTTGCAACTGTTCAACGGATAAAATTTTTGTATTATGCCAAATAGGCAGTGACAATCTGTTCACATTTGCCGACAAAAAAAAAAGCTGTTACACTATGGAAAAGGGCCTTCACCGGAGATTTGATTGTCCAAGTATTTACCACTAAAACGAAGGGCATGCTGTGCCTGTGCTCTAACAATTTCATGAATCAAAATCAAAGCCAGAGGAAATAAAATTTCTCCATATTTGAATAAAACGGGTGCTATAATTTTGGTAATGCATGTTAATAAGATATCATCAAAGCATGTTTAAAGAAAGTATCTACTTCTTTTGCCAGTTGCAAATAAAATGTTTCACGTAGTAATTACAATTCGGATACAAAAAACCATGTTGTATATGTAAATATTTTTTATAGGTAACTTTTTTATATATTAAATTCTAATTCTATCAATTCAATATGCTTTGTGCTATTAAACATGTTATCATTTTACAATATATATATATATATATATATATATATACACACACACACACACACATAACGCGGTACAGAAAAATAGAGTGTTGATCCCCTGTTTTAGTTGCCAATCAATATAAGGCGACTACAGTGGTCCACGGACCACGATTCCAACAGGACATTAAGTATCCCAAAATAGGATGAGCCTCTTATTTATTAATTTATTTATCGATTTTGTTGTAGACTGGGACCTACTGCTAAATAAATATTGCATTTTTCTAATCACTTCACTTGGAAACTCAGTGAACAAGACACAATTAGCCCACCAAAAGCCCTGTTCTTTAATTGAAATAATCTCATAATCATTTTCGTCGGTTGTTCCTGGAACCTTAAATTATATGTCTAATCAACAAATATTTATCTTAATTAATACAATATTATCCTAGTTCAAATACAATGTCTCATATATATATATATATATATATATATATATATATAAAATTTAAAAGACACATATAATGTGTATACTTTGCAGGCAGTTCGATTGTAAGATCAGAAACTTTCTTAAAAAAAATATTGATAGATCAGAAAAGGCCGACGTGTCGTGGGAACCTGATCCTTCGCACGAAAGGCAAATGTTCTTCTCTATGTGGTGGTTAGCCTGAGTTTAAAATTTGTCTTGCTCTCAATAAAATACAAAAGAAATATATTAGTGGCTTCTACCTTACCCTATAGGATGCATGGAGACGCGATTGGATCCGGTGCTGAGGGTTTTTTTCCTCAGTATATACTGAGGAAAAATTAGGCCATTGGATCAGCATATTTTTCTAAATATTCTCATCCAATGGCCCTTAATGAATAAGGGTATTTAAGACTTTTTGATAAAATTACTGTTCATCCACTAATAAAATCACTGTTCATTTCGTTTGGATCCGAAACAAACCACCAATACAGCCACGATAACCAGCAATGCAGCCAACGAAACCATTAATACAACCAAACAAACCAGTAATGCAACCAATAAAACTAGTAATACAACTAACGAAACCAGTAATACAACTAAGCAAACCACTAATGCAACCAAGCAAACCAGCAATGCAACCAAATAAACCAGTAATACAACTAAATAAACCAGTAATATAACAAAATAAACCAGCAACATAACTAAGCAAACCAGTAATGAAAAGAAGCAAACCAGTAATACAAACAAATAAACCAGTAATACAACAAAAAAAACCAGCAATGCAGCCAACGAAACCATCAATACAACCAAACAAACTAGTAATGCAACCAATAAAACCAGTAATATAACCAACAAAACCAGTAATACAACTAAATAAACCATTAATATAACAAAATAAACCAGCAATATAACCAAGCAAACCAGTAATGAAAAGAAGCAAACCAGCAATAAAACCAAATAAACCAGTAATACAACCAAAAAAACCAGCAATGCAGCCAACGAAACCATCAATATAACTAAACAAACCAGTAATGTAACTAAGCAAACCAGTAATATAACCAATAAAACCAGTAATATAACCAACAAAACCAGTAATACAACTAAATAAACCAGTAATATAACAAAATAAACCAGCAACATAATTAAGCAAACCAGTAATAAAAAGAAGCAAACCAGCAATACAACCAAATAAACCAGTAATACAACAAAAAAAACCAGTAATGCAGCCAACGAAACCATCAATACAACCAAACAAACCAGTAATGTAACTAAGCAAACCAGTAATGCAACCAATAAAACCAGTAATATAACCAACGAAACCAGTAATACAACTAAATAAATCAGTAATATAACAAAATAAACCAGCAATATAACCAAGCAAACCAGTAGTAAAAAGAAGCAAACCAGCAATAAAACCAAATAAACCAGTAATACAACCAAAAAAACCAGCAATGCAGCCAACAAAACCATCAATACAACCAAACAAACCAGTAATGTAACTAAGCAAACCAGTAATATAACCAATAAAACCAGTAATATAATCAACGAAACCAGTAATATAACTAAATAAATCAGTAATATAACAAAATAAACCAGCAATATAACCAAGCAAACCAGTAATGAAAAGAAGCAAACCAGCAATAAAACCAAATAAACCAGTAATACAAAAAAAAAACCAGCAATGCAGCCAACAAAACCATCAATACAACCAAACAAACTAGTAATGCAGCAAAGCAAACCAGCAATGCAGAAAATAAAACCAGCAATGCGAACGAACCAAACCAGCAATGACAATAAAAAACCAAACCAACAATCATATATTATTCAAATGTCAATGGCGGGAAAGAAAAATGGGAAAAGGGGAATGGGTTGAAAAAGAAGGAAAAAGAAGAAATGAGGAGAAACGTAAAAGGAGGAGTGAGTGGATGAATAGTTAGTTGTGGGTAAATTGACATTATTATCCCCCTTAGTATATACTGAGGATTGGAATCCTCAGCACCATTCCTTATCCCGTGGTGGTCTTTAAAGAGAAACCAATGATTCCCTTGGAGATAAAAAAAAAATTCCAATAAAAGCTTATCCATCTACTTTGCTTGTCTTGTCCCAGACAAGAGCTGGCAAGCTAAATCAGAATCGGTTGTCGGTGGAAAGAAGATCAGTGATCTGGTTCAACTAGCGAACAAAATCTGGGTAGCCGACCCACTAATAGGCTTCAAATTACATCAGCATCGAGTATTTCGAAAGGTTTCCAAATTGGAACATGAAATTCCCGATGACAGATAAGCGAAGATCCTGGCAATGGACTAGAGATTATTATAGTTTCTGGTAGAAGATAATTTTCAACGTGAGATGGGACAAACAGTAATACCCAGTTGCATAATCATAACAACTCTGCCATCCTAGGAAGAAAAGTAAAGAGCATATTATCTATCCAAAGAGTGACAAACTCGGTTAATTTTTATTAGTTTACTGTAGTATTACATATCTGGTGCATTGGAAGATCAATAGAAAATTTGAATTTGATAGGACTTAATTAGAGATAATAACATTCTTTCATCTACTACATAACATTGTTGAATTTCAAAAATTATAATTAGGATCTAATTAAAATAGAATAACTATCTTGTTGTATCTTTTCAGTTTATTTAAACTATTGTCAAAATCGGTGATTTAGAGGGTGGACAAAAAGATTGAAGCTCCATCATACATCTCATACAGGCCGTTCAATTGAAGCCCAAAAGGATTTAGAAGAGGCCCATTTATCTTAAGCGAATGGACCCTCCTCAACCACATCATCCCCTTCCCCCTCGCCTTATCTCCTTCCCCAGCGCTCAGGAAGAAAGAATATCCCCAACAAAAAAATCACTAAAAAAAATATGAGTGCCGAGTAACGCGAGCCAGCGCGTGGTGGAACAACCAAGATGGCCGCTCCTCCTTGTTTCCTCAATGCCCACCTCATCATCCCCTTCCCCAAACCACGCGCTCCCACGCTCCGTGTCCGCGCGTCGTCTGTCGCGTCTACCTCGGAGATCGACATGGTGAGGACAAAGCAAGGGACGTACGCGGCCAAGGACATAAAGGTGGTTGTCCTGTGGGACCTGGACAACAAGCCCCCACGTGGCCGGCCCTACCAGGCCGCCACGTCACTCAAGTCCCTCGCCCAGTCCCTCGGTGACGTCATCGAGATCTCCGCCTACGCCAACCGCCACGCCTTCGACCACCTCCCCCAGTGGGTCCGCGAGGAGCGCCGCGACCGCCGCGAGCTCGACGCGCTGGAGAAGCACGGCGCGTTGGCGCAGCCACCTGGCACCTACACGTGCGGCGTTTGCGGGCGCAAGTGTGGGACCCACGTGGAGCTGAAGAAGCACTTCCGACAGCTCCACGAGAGGGAGCGCCAGAAGAAGGTGAACCGGATGAATTCCCTCAAGGGGAAGAAGCGGCAAAGGTACAAGGAGCGGTTTATTTCCGGGAACCAGAAGTACAACGAGGAGGCGAGGCGGCTGGTTAAGCCGCGGCAGGGGTTCGGGCTCGCGGAGGAGCTGAAACGGGCCGGGGTGTACGTGAAGACGGTGGCCGACAAGCCTCAGGCCGCAGACTTGGCGCTGAAGAAGCAGATCCGTCACTCGATGAGCCGCGGGGTGGACTGGCTGTTTTTAGTGTCGGATGACTCGGACTTTAAGGAGACTCTGAGGCGGGCGCAGGAGGCCAGCCTCGGGACCGTGGTGGTCGGGGATAGGAATGGGGTGCTGGGGCGCAGTGCGGACGTGTGGGTCCCCTGGCAAGGGGTGGAAGATGGGGAGGTGACCGAGAAGGATCTGGTCCCCACTGGAAGGAGAGGGAGGGGTGATGATTATGATGACGAAGATGAGGACGAGGACGAGGACGAGGACAATATGTTTGGTGATATGTTGGATGCAGTTTATGGGTTTGATGACGAGGAGGGGGAGGATGGGGACTATTATGTTTGGAGTGAGAACTTCGGATTCGAGGACGAGAACGAGGGGTTTGTGATATAGTTGAGACTGGTGAATCAGATTA
Organism: Hypericum perforatum; assembly: GCA_012979155.1. Classification (NCBI taxonomy): domain Eukaryota; kingdom Viridiplantae; phylum Streptophyta; class Magnoliopsida; order Malpighiales; family Hypericaceae; genus Hypericum; species Hypericum perforatum. The sequence goes on along the minus strand of SOPF01024726.1, from coordinate 4,357 downwards.
GGATAGGCATAGCGGGAAAGGGTTATACATGAGATATTAGCAATGAGCTCGGAGCAGCATGAGGCAGCTCGTTTCTTGCTGGTCTATTGGAATGATAGTTTTTGATTTGGGACGACCCACATTGCTCAAAGCCGAAGCTTGATGTTTGGAATTCTATGGTATATGCAACGAATATCATCTCCATTTTGATTGCATTTCAGTTGCAGCGCCATTGGAGGAATTTAATTTTCCTCCTCCTACAATGTGTAGTGTTGATCACTGCAAGTTTGTCTTAGTGTTGGCCTCGGATTTGATCATGAGAAAAACTTATTTTACTTGTGCTCGCTCCGCTTCGGTAGGTGCCCTCGAGCTTTGGCTCCTTTGACGAAGTAGCGGCAGAATTTAGACAGCAAGGTGCACTCTGTTCAGAAATGTTTACTAACGGTCAAGTCACTGCCTGCCGTAGTTTTGGTGTCCAAGTTACTTATCTACTTATTGTTCGTGATTAGCGATAGGACTTTTGGATATAAACCGTGGAAAATCAAGGATGACCCACTCAATTGGTGTGATGTGATACTGCTTTGAGAGTTTAGCTATGGCAATCATATGGGCTCCATTCACCTTCCAATTCTCGCGATTTCGTGCACGCGATAGATGCGGATTGCCTCGGGCTATCGTGTGGTGCATTCAGTTTTCTGGATGCAAGAATTTGCAGTAAATCCATCAAATGTGTTCTCTCGTAGAAATGTTCAAATACTAGCAGAAGTTCCAGACAGCTCTTGCTGCCTTGGCGGGCTTAGCAACAGGGTCAAACGAATACAATAGGTCAGTACTCGGATCAAACACCGAAGGTTTTGAAAAAACAATAATGTAGTTCTAGACTATAGGAGGGGTCAGACATTTTTGATGGGCCAGGCCCAGGAGTCAATACCTTCGTTTTTGAATAGTAACTGCTTAACTTCGAAATGAGCCTAATTAATAGGTCAAAACTGACGAGGAAGACTGTTTGGCATATGTTCTCTTATTTAACTCCCTCATTTCTGATTTTTTTTCCCCCCCCCTAAACCTCCTTTTTTTTTTCTTATTCTAGTTCCTATTCTAATACCTATTCTATTACAACGTCAGGAATCGAACCCTGACTTCCCAAACCCATCCCCACCCTTATGCCGCTGGACCAAAGGTCACTTGGCCCAAACCTCGTTTCTTGATGCTTACTTGGACGATATAAAATGTGTATGATTGTCCCGATATGCTCAGTTTGTTCCGGTTGATTAATGAATAAAGATTAGAGAATTATTTGTCCATCCATTTTCACTAAATAAAATTAAAAATTAATTCTGAATATGATATGTCACTCGAATTGTTGATTTATCAGCATTTATTTAATTTCTGATTGCAATGTTTTATGTATAAAAATTCCTGTACGAAAAAATGAGGCCGTCCACCACAAACTGGGCGAGTATCTAAAAACCAAAGTACAAATAATATTAAATAAAACGGCGAGGCTTGGCCCTTGGGGAACGCCGACTGAATCTTCCAACTCCAAAGTAGGCCAATGAGGCCAACATGCCACACACGTACAAGCCACCTAATTACTTCTAAAATGGGTATATGTGCCTTTTGCCAGTGGCTGGTCCCATTCCAATAAGCATGCAATTTTATATTATTCACATACTTATCACCGATATGTTATGTAAAACGAGTGAATTTTTTTAAAAAGTTGTAAGTCGGAGTGACGACTGTATTGTTGATTTTTTTTAATCTGCGCACGTAAATTGATTTGTTTAAATGCTATTTTTTTAATGGTGCTACTACTCATGGTATTTAGTCAATCTATTGTTGAATTTTTTTTTTCCAAATGACCAATCAACGTGGTATAATAGGTATTTTTCGTGTCTAGTTAACCAAAAAAAAAAGAAAAATATATGTTATCTAGACATAAAGTTTTTTAAAAACCTGTGTCTCGATCTGGGATAGCGCTATCCCAAAAAGCGGATATGGATTTCCTATCAACATAAGAACGGAAATTTTATCAATTTTTTAAATATAAAATCCAGCCTACAATGCACCTTCCTCCACCCTTTGCACTTGGAGAACAAAGTCCAAATAGAGAAACTTAGCAATACACTACCATCCCTAAATCAAATAATTATTTTCATAACTTATAATTTTTGTTGCAATTATATATTCTCCTATTAATGCGTATTAAAAAATTAATTTTATTTGTGTATACCACATTTATATTACATTAGAATTATCAGTAGCCTTCACAACTAAAGCAAACTAACGAATTAAATATTTGTTTTAGATTAACGAATTATTTAATTAAAATGTTAAGTTTTAACATTATAATGTAAGATTGTCTAAATTAGATATTAGATTAGCATACATGTTTTTTTAAGTTGTTCACATTGTTAATAGTTACTATTTTAAATGATTGTATAATTTAAATTTAAATTTAATATATCTTTAATCAGATTTATTGAGAAGAAAATAAATGAACTTAGTATTTTTTTTAGTAGTGCTGCCTCTTTGTTGGAAACGAAAATAATGATGGCCTTTCCGTGGGGGTATTTTGGTAATTTCACCTCTCAGGAGTAACTACTGTTAGTACCTCATGAAGCACTTTGCCTTGTGAAAAATACTATGTGGAAACTTTGCCTTCATGAAGGATGCTTAAAGAAGGGTGCTTCAGGAAGGGTGCTTCAGGAAGGGTGCTTCAAGAAGGGTGCTTAAGGAAGGGTGCCTAAGGAAGGGTGTTTCAAGAAGGGTGCTTAAGGAAGGGTGCTTCAAGAAGGGTGCTTCAAGAAGGGTGCCTAAGGAAGGGTGCTTCAAGAAGGGTGCTTCAAGAAGGGGGAAAGTGACTTCTTAAAGCACTTTATCTCCCAAAGGTGACCAAAAATGATATTTTACCTCCTTGGAGGGGGTCTTCGTGCGCGTCTTCCATAAGGGAAGAAATGACTTCTCGAAGTTCTTTTCCTTCCAAGAGTGACTAAAAAGGATATTTCACCTTCCATAAGGTGTCTTCCTAAAGCAAGCCCTTTGAAGGGGGTTTTTACTTAGACTTATTTTGCCTTCCATAAGGAGGGTGTGTGAAGGTGCCTTCCGTAAGGAGGGTGTGTGAAGATGCTTTCCGTAAGGAGGGTGTTTGAAAGTGCCTTTCGTAAGAGATGTGCAAAGAGCGTACCTCGCCTAAGCGAGGTGTCAAGAGCCTACCTCGCCTAGGAAAGGTGCAAAGAGCTTACCTTGCCTAAGCGAGGTGTCAAGAGCCCATTTCACTAAGGAAGATGCTAAAAGAGCTCACCTTACCTAAGGGAGTGTTAAGAGCTCACCTCGCCTAGGAGAGGTTCAAAGAGTGAGCTTGCCTCAGGAGGGTGCAAAGAGCTAGGCAAGGGACCAGAAGGGCTATGGGACCGTGCGCGGTCAAAGGAGATAAACTCGGGCTTCGAATCCATAGGAAGAGATAAACCCGGTGAATTAGGCGATAAGAGCAGTTCCGGCTCAAGATAAGGATAAGCGTCCCCGAAGATAGGCATTGGAAGAGTCTGAGTGCAAGGAGGAGACGGAGTCTTTCGCCTATATAAAAGACGTTCGAGGGAGGCATCAAGATCATCCAACAATCAACCACACAAAATCTTCACAAAGCTCAAAGCTTCTATTTTAGTTCTTAAGCCGGGATTAGCGCTTGGTTAGGAGGTCGGGCATTAGAGCCTGATAGTTGGCTGGGCATTGGAGTCTGGTTAGGGAAGCTTAGTTAAGTGAGGGCAGTGGTGATCGTTTGTGATCACGTTCGTTTTTGTTGGGCACCGACCTTGAGACGAGCCTTTAAGCTATCAAGAGATCATCCTTGACATCTTGTTACATTTTCCCCACAACAGTTTTTTGGCACACTCGGTGGGACTAGGAGGACGTCTAGAGAAGGAGGCGAACCTGTTCCAGTAAGATGGCCAAAAACAACATACCATCCTCTTTTCAACACCTTGTTGAGAAGAATATGACTAAGGTGGCTCTTTCCAAAGAGCCGAGGAATTCGACCAATATGGTACCCCCATGGGAGTGGGCTATATCTCATAGTGCTCAAACAAGCATACCCCCATGGGAGCGGACTATATCCCCTAGTACTCAAACGAGCATACCCCCATGGGAGCAGGCCATATCTCACAGTGCTCAAACGAACATACCCCCATGGGAACATGCCATATCTCCTAGTGCTTAAATGAGCATAGGAAGGAACATTACTTTTAATACGGCCATTTTCAAGAAGCCGAACCACACGACTTCCTCGAAAAAACCGACCAATACAATCCCTCCTTGGGAGTTGTCTAATATCCCTCCTTGGGAGTTATCTAATCTTACCTCTATTGATAAACCGATGACC
>SOPF01024724.1:0-13359 GCA_012979155.1 Hypericum perforatum | reverse complement strand
AATAAGAAATTGCAAGTATGACAAACTTGGATATAATTTTTGCAAAGAGAAAAAAATAAGTAAGAGGGTCTCAAAAATTCGTAAACTCCACAACGAAACAAGTATTTATAGATATTTGAAATTTTGAATCGGGTGGTCGCAATTCTTTAAAAAAAAGTCTTTGTTACGAAGAGCTGTTGGTCGTTGGAAGGTGTGTACTTGATTAGGATCGGATTATAGTCGAGGCAAGTGTTAGACTCTTTTTCCGTAAGATAAGATTGACCCGTATATTTTAGTGCACTACGAGTTATGACAATTGTCCTCAATATACAATGACTATTTGGGCATTTCTAAGAACATTGCACACATATCTCAGAACTTTCGAGCGAACCCTTATATACCCAGAACTTTCAGACTAAGAGAGGAAGAGTGAAGAATAACTACTGCTAATGAATGCTTATGCAATGAGTTGTTGGAATGAATTGCAAGTGAGGGAGGCAAGTCTTATTTATAGGTTCTCAAAGGTCATGAATAAGGAGAAATTCCAGTGGTCATGTTCAAAGGTCACCTATAAATTATTTGTGTCTTTTGAGTTCAAGTGTGATATGCATCATTTGGTTAAAAAACCAAATGAAACAAGTAAAAGTCATGAGCCTACTGCTTATCCTTTTGTCAAAAGACACTAACAATTCCCTACTTAGTTAACAATTTAGTCTACCAATCACATGAATTATGACCAATGCATACAGACTCTATTCAAAAATTTTGACGTGTTATTATTGCATCGAGATAGGTAACTTGCAGCTTTCTTCTCTAGTAATATGTTATCAGATTTACTTGCTGCTCAGTGAATGTAATGTCTTGAACCATCAGCTTTTGGCGTAAACTAAGACAATAACATTTACACAATAATAACCCTAGTATATTTAGATTTTTACATTGTGTCTGTTTCAATCATGGACTGTATCTTGGATTCATAAATATTTTCCCATTTGAAGCGGCCTCACTTCACACTTACATAGGTGATCTCCTATCAGAAGTAGTTTATCATACTCCACTTTCAACAAAGTATAGAAATTATTAAAAGCATAATGCTTAACCTAGCCACACCTCTGCAGGTCAACACCTGGGTAACTTCTGAGAATAAGATAGGTTCTAGGTGATTAGCTGAACCATCCATAACTTAGTTGTCTTATTGAACCAAATTTGTGGGATCTCCACTCATTATAGTTGAGTTACCATTATGTATGTTCTTTATTATGTGGACTTTAATCCCATTCCTCTTACTGCATTATATATTTGATCTTTATTGATTCCTTTCATAAAAGGATCAGCTATATTGTATTTGAACTTTACATAATTAATGGTGATCATCCTATTATAGATCAACTGTCTAACGATATTGTGTCTCTGATAGATATGTCGAGACTTTCTACTATACATTATACTTTGTGCTCTCCCAATTGTAGACATGCTATCATAATATATCAATACAGGAGCTACCGATTTTCCCCAGTACAGAATATCCTCTAAGAAGTTTCTGAGCTATTCAGATTCTTCCTCAGCTTTGTCTAGTACTATAAACTCTGACTCCATTGTATATCGAGTGATGCACATTTGTTTATAGGACTTCCAGGACACAACTCCTCATATGGTGAATACGTATCCACTCGTGGATTTAAAGTCTTTAAGTATTCAATATCTAGTATCCTTCTAATATAGTTAGATATTTAGCATAGTATATGCCATGGTTTATGGTATGCTATAAATACCGTAAAACCCTTTCCAGAGCTAGCTAGTGATCCTTTCCTGGATTACTTGTGAATCTACTAAGCTTACTAACTAAGTACACAATATCGGGACGAGTGCAGTTTATTAAATATATTAGGCTTCCAATAATTTGTGCATACCTCAATTAAGATAATGGGTCTCTATGATTCTTGGCTAAGTGTAGATGTAAGTCTATCAGAGTCTTAACTAGAGGTTTGTCAAAAGTTTTGAATTTCTTAAGCATGCTTTCCACGTAGTAGGATTGTATCAAGATAATTTTGTTAGCTTTCCTAGATATATTTATCCATAGTATGACATCTATCAGACCCATATCTTTCATGTCAAAGTGGTCTTTTAACATGTTCTTAGTTTTCACACTAACCTCTTTATTGTTTTTCATAATTACTAAGTCCTTTAACATGTCAAAGTGGTCTTTTAACATGCTCCATATATATCTCTTCTTCTAGTTCTCTATTCTGAAAAGCTGTTTTTACATCTATCTGGTAGATCCCGAGGTTATAGAGATCTAAATAGCTATGAGCACTCTAATTGATGTGATTCTTGTGATCGGTGAGTACATGTCAAAGAAATTATATCCCTCTATCTATTTAAACCCCTTAGCTACCAATCAAGCTTTGTACTTGTCGATTCGTCCATCAACTTTGTATTTCTTTTTCAGGTCCACCTATATCCCAGAAGTTTGTAGCCTGATAGGAGATCCATAATTTTCTATGTATGGTTTTGCATAATGGACTCTATCTCACTATTGATAGCTTCTTTCTAGAGAGGAGTATCTAGACCAAACAATGCCTCTTGAATTATCATGGGTTCATCTTCTAATGCATAGGTTAGATAATCTAGACCAATGGATTTAGCCACCTTTCTCGTTTGCTACGTCTAGGTTCATCATCTTCCTAACTTGACTCTTGCATGGCCTTGTGAGTCTTTTTCTTGGGACTTCCTTTCTTTCCTTATTAGGAAAGAGATCCTCAAAGAACATTGCGTTCCTTAATTTTATGATCATTCCCACATTGATTTCAGGGTTCTCAGATTTATGGACTAGAAATAGATAAGCACTATTATTTTGTGCATATCTGATAAAGATGCAATCAATCATCTTGGGTCCTATTCTCACCTGCTTAAGTTTAAGTACTTAAACCTTTGCTAGACACTCCCACATTTTAAGGTAATCGTACGAAGGCTTCCTTCTTTTTTATAACTCGTATGGAGGTTTTGTCCCTTTTTTGTATGGCAACTTATTTAGGATGTGGTTAGCTGAAAGCACAGCTTCTCTCTCATATGTTTTAGGGTAAGCCCAAGCTAATCAATATAACGTTCATCAACTCCTTAAAAGTTTGATTTTTATGTTCAGCTACGCCATTCGATTGAAGTGAGTATAGAGCAGTTATCTGATGAATAATGCTGTGTTCTTGGCAGATTTTCTCAAATGAAGCTACATATTCTCCTCCTCGACCACTTTGGATCATTTTCATTTTTACAATGAGTTGATTTTCAACCTCATTCTTATACCTCTTAAAGGCCTCAAGAGTTTCGTATTTGCTTTTTAGGAGATATACGTAATATTATCTAATACAATCTTCAATAAATATGATGAAGCACTTTTTCCTACCTTTAGTTTGCACGTGTTTTTATATTGCAAGTATTCGTATGAATTAACTCTAAAAGTGTGGTACTTTTTTTCACTGAATGGAAATGTGCTTTGGCCATTTTAGCCTCTACACATGCCTCACATTTATCGGAAGGGTTGAACTATAGATTTAGTAATAAATTTAAACTAGCTAACTTTCTTAGCAAGTTTAAATTTATGTGTCCTAATCTACCATGCCATATATTAGAATACTCGACCAAGTAAGAAAAAGCTTTAACTTTGTTCTGACCGTCAAAGGTATGGTGTATAGTTATTACATTTATCTTAAAGAGCCCCTTTTCTATGTAACCCTTGCCTATATATTGACTTGTCTTGGTTAGTACAAACTTATCTGTCTCAAATACAAGCTTAAGACCAGCTTTGCTTAACAGAGAGCCAGAAACTAAGTTCTTGCAGATGTCTGAGACATGCAACACATCCTTGAGGGTCAGCTCCTTTCCTGAGGTTAGCTTCAGGACTACCTTGCCTAGTTTGATGATCTTGGACATTGCAGAGTTTTCTATGAACAGCTTACGGCCAGTGATCAGGATATAGCTCGAGAACATCTCCTTCTCTAAGCTAACATGGCAGGTAGTACTAGTGTCCACGAACCACTTTCTTGAATTATTCACCAGTTAGCCTCAAACACTATGGTTAATAGATCCATCTCGGATAGGTCTTCAACTAGGTTGGCCTTTCCTTGGACATCCTTCTTTGGATGGCAATAGTCTTTAGCCATGTGGCTAGGTTTCTTGCAATTATAGCACTTGCTCTTGATCTTCTTATTTTTGATCTTCTTGGGCTCTTGCTTCTCCTGTTTGTCCATGAACTTCTTCCTCTTCTTGCCACTTTTTTCTTCAGTGAGGTACACGATGGTCTCAGAGGTGGCCATGCCTTGCTTCACTTTGAACTTTTGGTTGTCTTCCTTGATTTGAAGCCTTACGATCAGATTTTTTATGCTCATGTCCTTCCTCTTGTGCTTGAGGTAGCTCTTGAAATCTTTTCAGAGTGGGGGGAGCTTCTCGATTATCGCAGCCACTTGGAAGGACTTGCTGAGTTACATCCTTTCAGCTAGGATCTTGTAAAAACTCTGTTGCAACTCCTACACTTGGTCGATGACCTTCTTGGAGTTCACCATCTTGAAGTCGAGGAACTGCCTGACAATAAATTTCTTTGTCCTAGCATCCTCTATTTTGTACTTCTTCTCAAGTGAACTCAATAGCTCCTTAGATCTTGGCTATTGTATAGACATTATAGAGTGTGTCGTCTAATCCATTGAGGACATAGTTATGGCACAGGAAGTCGCTATGACTCCACATGTCGAGAGCATTGATCTATTGTTGATCTGTCTCATTCTCTGCAATTTTTAGTACATCCTCTTTTAGGAACCGAACCAAGTTGAGCATGGTTAGATAAAACATCATCTTCAGCTGCCACCTCTTAAACTCAGTGCTATTGAATTTTGCTAACCTTTTAGTGTGGACAGTTCCCGGTACCATGGTCAGTGCAACAGTGCTAGTCGATGCTATCTTCAAGTACAAATCTCCCCCTTAGCTACTAATCAAGCTTTGTACTTGTCGATTGATCTATCAGCTTTGTATTTTCTTTTCAAGATCCACATGCATCCCAGAAGTTTGCAGTCCAGTAGGAGATCCATAATTTTCAACATGTGGTTTTGCATAATAGACTCTATCTCACTATTGATAGCATATTTCTAGAAAGGAGTATCTAGACTGGACAATGTCTCTTGAATTGTCCTGGGTTTATCTTTTAACGCATAGGTTAGATAATTCAGAGCAAAGGATTTGGCAACCTTCATCTGTTTACTATGTCTAGGTTTATCATATTCCTAACTTGACCCTTGCGTAGTCTCGTGAGTCCTTTTCTTGGAAATTCCTTCCTTTCTTTCCTTATTAGGAAAGAGATCCTCAAAGAACATTGCATTCCTTGATTCTAAAGCCATTCCCATATTGATTTCAGGATTCTCAGATCTGTGCACCAGAAATCGATAAGCACTATTGTTTTGTGCATATCCGATAAAGATATAATTAATGGTCTTGGATCCTATTCTCACCTACTTAGGTTTAGGTACCTCGACCTTTGCTAGGCACTTCCACACTTTAAGGTAATCGTACGAAGGTTTCCTTCTTTTCCATAACTTGTATGGAGTTTTGTCCTTTTTTTTGTGTGGCAACTTGTTTAGAATGTGGTTAGCTGAGAGCACAGCTTCTCCCCACATGTTCTGGGGTAAGCCCGAACTAATCGACATAGCATTCATCATCTCCTTAAAAGTTTAATTTTTGCGTTCAGCTATGCCATTCGATTAAGGTGAGTATGGAGCAGTCCTATGATGATATATGGGACAATCTTGTCTTATGATTGTTGGTTGTTGAAGGTGTGTACTTGATTGGGATCGGACTATAGTCGAGGCAAGTGTTGGACACTTTTTTCGTAAGATGAGATTGACCCGTATATTTTAGTGCACTACGGGCTATGACAATCGTCCCTGAGATGTAACGACTATTTGGGCATTTCCAAGAACATTGTACACGTATCTCAAAATTTTCGGGCGAATCCTTATATACTCGAAACTTTTGGACTAAGAAAAGAAGAAAGAAGAACAACTATTGCTAATAAATGCTTATACAATGAGTTGTTGGAATGAATTGCAAGTGAAAAAGCGAGTCTTATTTATAAGTTCTCAAAGATCATGAATAAGGAGAAATTTTAATGGTCATATCCAATGATCACCTATAGATTATTTATCAAATTTGTGTCATTTGAGTTAAGTGTAATATGCATCATTTGGTTAAAAAACCAAATGACACAAGTAAAAGTCACGAGGCTAGTGCCTCTCCTTTTGTCAAAAGACACCAAGAAGAGCCACTATAACTCTTGTCTAGAATGATCCATTATCAAAAATAATGTTTGACATTTCGAAAAGGCACCATTCTTTTAAATTTCTTTCTTGCTTATATATATTATATATACAAATATTTAGGTTCTCTTCCATAATGAATAGGAGTTCAATTGAGTTTGATCAATATGACATACTAACACTCATATTTATGGTATTTAAAACAAACTCCAACTAACATTTTTCAATGTAATAATGCGACTAATCTAAATGACAAAATAAATTAAAAAAGTGATACTTATGTTTTTTCTTTATTATGTAAATACATACAACAGGAAGGTCGTGAAAAGAGTGCACCAGTTCTTCCGTTTAATTGAACATGGAATTCAAAATTTCAAACATGCTACGATGACTGTTTGTTAGGTCAAAGAAGGACAATAAAGATTTAATTGAACTACAAGGACGATGAAGCTGATCATATAATGTCGATGGAAGTGAATTTAGTACTTAGTAAAAACCGATATGTATTATTGTGGACCCACGACGAAAAATCACCCCACGAACCTTCTGCAGTTACCATTATTTTGTCCGAATTATGCACAATCGCAACAACACTAACACAATGAGGCCATTAATATAATTTACTAATATGTATACTTAATCTAAGATGAATCAAATTAAAAATTAATGAGTTTAAAATTTACGAATCAAAAAAATATTTTTAGAATAACTATTTTTAAAATATTGTTCGACGTAATTAGTTTCAGTCGTAGCAGTATCAGTCATGTGTAGCGCATGCGTCGTGCATGTGCTGTATTAATTTCATGAAGAGCATTGCCCATTTGAATTTTGACTTCCAAGTCCGGCACTAAAATTGTAAAACTTCTAAAAAATCGTCTTACTTTTAATCGACTAACCTGGGAGAGCCAGTGGAGACTAGACGAAGAGTGCACGAAGTGAAGACTCCGGCTAGGAAACAGCCGGCCGTAGAAAGTTCCCGGCGTAGCCGACACGAAACACGGTCCCGAACCACCATCGGCCGCCGTCACCTTGCCGTAAAATTCCGGGAGCAACCCGAAAAGATAGTTGAAGTCATTGGAAGGAAGGTCGTTGAGGAAGATCCGGAGCTCCGGAGGTTGACAGTGGAGTTCAAGACTCTTGGCGTTAACGACGTCGACAATTTCTGATATCACCGGCAAGGAGTTGGTGCCGGAGGAGCAACCCAAGTCGGCGATTCCCATGCTCTGCGGCAAGCCATTAACGGTCAACATCTTAAGTAAAGCTTCTTCGATGACATGCTTTCCTTTAGATATTATCTTGCGCTGCAAGTCAGTAATATAAATTTGTATTATATTTTTTTTCTGATAAGTGAATTATGGCTACTCGCTAATAACTATTTGTTTCTATCTCTCAATTTTTATCGAATTTTGTTTGGCTCAAAATTTTAGTACCGTGAAGTATAATTTTAATTGCATTAAATTAATTGCGTGCTTTATCAAACATGGAGATGAAAATAGATGACCTATATCAAGCAAGATAACACAAAACCTATCAACCCAAAAAAAATTCACCAAATCTTTCAAAATTTCACATGGATTAATTTACTTACGCGTGGACCCATCATTACCTTCTCTAAGAACAATTAACAAGCAATCGTTTTAGTTCCGACATGACCATTAAAAAACATTGTTTCACCTAAAAAAGTTTAATTTTCTCTCAGGTGACATAACAACATGAAAAATAAATATATGTGTGAGACCGTGCAAATCGATTTAAGTGGATGGCAAGAAAAGAAAGAGGAACAATGGGAGTTATTTGGGGTAATTTAACTGAATTTACTTAAATAAATTTTAAATTTTAAGAATGTAAAAAATATTATTGATAAAATATAGAATTTAATAGAATTCGACTCTGTACCAAGAAATTATTAAAAAAAAAAGCAAGAGGGAGGTAAGCTAACCTGAATTACTGAATTTTTGACGTAACTAGTGTCGCCGTCTCCTTTGTTCATGTGAAATACTTGCATTATTTCCATCTCACTCTCTATTTGATAAACTTTTTTTTATCTGAGTATTTGATAAACTTTGGTGAAGACGTGCATATATGAATGTATATATATATATATATACCTCTTTTCTGCAATTACCTAACTCACTCGAAGTTGCAATGGAGGAAGGTTATATATAAGGACGGAGTTTTGTCATCGTGCGACGATTCCACACTTTGTATTTAGCATGTATAAAATGTTTTTTTTTCTCATGGTACGTACTTAAAACAATGATGACATAGGCTAGCTGATTTGTACGATAAACGACAGCTTCTACATGACTACATCACTTCTACATCACTGCCAATTGTGATGTTCCCAATATCATTTGTAATGTATAAAATGTTTAAATGATTTGATTAGTTTTATCTATACTAAAAAGATGTATTTTTTTGACATAGATCATGAAAGAATTTTAAAGTCAAATATATTTAGCCGGGAATAAGATCAGAATATGTGATCTCTTAGAAAAAATTTCATGGTACGTGGAAGTAAGGACAAACTATATTAGAAAAGACTTATACATTTGATATCTGAGTGGTCTCGACTTGCATGATGTCATTCGAATATAGAACACACATGCAATTGAAAAATTGTAGGACTGTTTATATCTAGTACGAAAATAACATCGCGTATTAAAAAAAGTATGTTTCACATATGATTTGTACTAGATGAATGACCTCCTATCGATCACTGTTGTTTTACGGATACGAGTACTTGATTAGGATCGTGTATAGTCGAGGCAAGTGTTGAACACTTTCTCCGTAAGACGAGATTGCCCCATATATTTCAGTGCACTATGGGCTACGGCAATCGTCCCCAAGATACAACGACTATTTCGGGCGTTTCCAAGATCGTTGTACACGACTCTCGAAATTTTCGGGCGAACCCTTATATACCCAGAATTTTCGGACTCGAGAGAGAGGGAGAGAGAGAAAACAACTATTGCTAATGAATGCTTATGCAATGAGTTGTTGGGACAAATGAAATGGCAAGTGGAGTCTCCTATTTATAGGATACCAATGGACATGTTAAAATGTCCAAAAGACACCAATAAACACAAATTCCAAAAGTCATGTCACATTTTTATTTCTTTCTATTTATTTTAATTGTTACCAACTTGTGTTTTTTGGTTTTTACTTCCAAAAACCCAAAAGACACCAACAATCACATCACAGGAGGTTACGTACCTACCATTTTTAGTATAAAAATTAGTGTTCCTTGTTAGTGGAGATGCAGTGGCTCGTACATGCAGCACGATTAGCGAAGTTAAGTTTTTTTTTAATCTATCTAGTATTCGAAGTTAGTAAATTGATTAATTCACATATGAGTTAAATGATATATATATATATATAAATTAGCAAAATATTTTCAATAAACATTGATGTTTTTCCAAGTATTAGAATAACACAGATTGATTATGTTTTTTTTAAGTAGAAATGTTTTTAACTTCTCCGTCCTCGTACCACGCTAACAAGTCTGCACAGATTGATTATGCGTTTGTTATTTTTTGAAGTTACAAAATATCTGTCTCTAAATTCTTCCCGAGTTTTTTCAACAGCAAAGGATCCCCCACTACTTTTTGCTATGGGCCCCAGCCCCCAAGGGTCTAATAGAATTCTCTTAGGGGCGGAAAGAAAATCAAAATGGTTCCGGCGATGGGTTCACTGCGTGGAGCTACCTTGGGTTAGATGTTTATTTGGCCAAATACTTCTCAAACAAAGACTACAACGACATCCTCATGGTCCCTGATAATGGCGGTTCATAACTTGAAATTGGCAATGAATCGGACAACCTGACATGTAAGGTTGGAAAGCTAAGTATTTAGTTTCAATGCGTCAAAAAGCTTGTCATTTGAAATTTCCTAAAAGAAATTATGTCCATTTTTTTTCACAAAGAGAGATTCATCGTTATAGGGAGCCTAACACCTTCAACATTCAAATTTAGATTTAATATGACCATTAACCTATCAATTAAATAGGAGGTTACAAAGCTCATAAAATCCCAAAATAAATAGGTGGTTATAATTAAATATTAAGTTTAAATAACATCTAGAAGAAGAATAATCTTCTAGAACGTGGGTTTGTCCAAATGAGAGCCCAACGGAGTTTTGGCCTAGAATTATTTCAACAAATCGGACCAAGTCCTATAAAATTTAGGCCGTGAACTTGGAACAATTCTCACACACCCATAATTCCGTAACTTGTAATCGCACCAGCTCTAAGTCAATTTTTCATTCACACCAAGAATTGATATTTTCGGCAAGTATTTGATAAACTTTGATGAAGATGTGTATATATGTATGTATATATATACCTCTTTTCTGCAATTACCTAACTAACTCGAAGTTGGAATGGAGGAAGGTTATATATAAAGACGGAGTTCTGTCATCGTGCGACGATTTCACACTTAGACCATGGACAGCAGAGCCTCCGGACATGCCCGGGGCTGTCCACTATCCTACTTTGCATACTTGTCACAATATTATTCGAGCCTAATATTTTTACAGATAAATTTTGAGTTGGAAAAAATCTTATAATTATCTATTGAATTTTATAAAATAAAAAATAACTAACTTTGGATTAAATAAACTGCGTATATTTAAATAATCTTAAAGTATAAATTAAAGAAAATACATAAATTATAATAATTTGAAAGCATAAATTAAAAAAATGCATATATTACTATAATATTAAAGCATAAATTAAAGAAAATGCAAGTATTACAACACTCGTAAACAGAAATTATATAGAAATACAACATTCAATTTACATACAAAATGGACAGTAGGTCATTTTCATAGTTTCATCTTCAGAGGAGAGGTGTTCTTTCATCGTCAGTGTATTAAAAAGTTCTATTTAATTAGCAATATCTGCATTTGTAATTTATCATTTCACAATTTCTATATAAATTGAATTATTGCTAATTTAATATTTTTCAACAAAAATTATTAGTAATTTATTTTTCGAAAAATATAATTTAATACGAAATACCTTTCTTTTCATTAACGAATATAAAAATGTGAATTAATAAATTAAATTTAATTGGGTTAATGATGTGGAAAACAGATATATTAATTATTTATTAGCTGGGACTGGGTTGGGTGAGAGCTGCTGCTGTGGATAAAAAATTGAGTTTGTGGACTGAGCTGATGTGGATGAATGAGAAATTAATTAAATATTCCAGAGCTGGGTTGGTCTGGGGCTGCTGCTCCGATGGTCTTAGTATTTAGACCATCCGCACTCACACTCCCACTACAGTGCCACGCCCTGGGCGCCACGTCAGCGCGCCCCTGCTCTCAGTTTTCAGCTCACACTCACACCATTGCTACAGTGCCACGCCCTGGGCGCCACGTCAACTTTTTTGTCAGCTCGATTTTTTTTTAAATTAAGCTAACTGTATCAAACTCGAGTATTTTTTCGCGTAACTTCGAAAACACAAAAAAATTGAAACACTTAATTTTGCGAAATGAAAAATTATTTATAAATAATTCCAATTACAAATTTGTAGAATTGTAAATTAAATATAATTTATTTTTTAAGATATATAAGTGTATGGTTAGGGTTTAGGGTTAAGGTTAGGGTAAGGGTAAGGGTAATAATTTAGGGTTTTAGGGTTAAGATAAGGGTTCAGAGTTTATGATTTTTAAGATACATAAATACATCTATATTAAAGTTTTTTCACTTACATAAGTACATCAAATTACATAATTTATATCAAAATACATAATTTACATCAAATGACATAATTTACATAATTTAAACAAGACAAATGAGATTATTGTATACAATTAATTTTATAAAATTATGAAAAAAATTATAAAAACTTATAATTCCAACATAATATTGAAAAATGGTACAATTTTTAGTGTTTAATAATTTTTTATATCCCAAAAGTCCAATTATTTGGATTAAAAAAATTGTATAAATTTATCAAAAAATACTTAAAATATTTTGATTGGAGAGAAAAGGTGAAAATAGTAAAAATGATTTTTAGATTTTTTTTTTAATTTTTCCGAGTTTTTTTGAATTTTTTTGAATTGTTTTGAATTTTTTCAAAATTACATTATTTAGAATATTCAAGATACATATTAAATATAATTAAGCTGAATAAAGATATCAAAAAATCGTTGCAGCAAAATGGTTAAGCTCTCCTCTTTCACCCATGGGACAAGGGATCAAAACTTACACCCTATATTTCCGAAATATTTCAAAAAAATAATAAAAAAGCTGACTGGTCTCCCCCGCCGACATGGCGCCATGTTTGCATGGGGGTGTGCAACGCTTTCATGTGGCGCCCTTGGGGTGGGCGAGCCCAGCGATGTGCGTGGTCTTAGCATGTATAAAATGTTTTTATTTCATGGTACGTACTTAAAATGATGATGACATAGGCTAACTGATTTGTACGATAAACGACATCTTGTACATCACTGCCAATTGTGATATTCCGATTATCATTTGAAAAGTACAAAATATTTAAATGTTTTGATTAGTACTATCTATACTAAAAAGATGAAACTTTTTTTTACACACATCATGAATTTTTTTAAAGTTAAATGGGTTTTGCCCATAATAAGATCAAGATGGATGACCTCTTAGAAAAAATTTCAGAGTTCGTGCAAGTGAGGACAAAGCACGTTAGAAAAGACCCGTATTGATTATTAATCCAGTGGATCAAATTACTAGACATGATTTTTTGTATTTGAACGATCTCGACTTGCATGATGTGGTTCGGGATTAAACACATGCAATCGAGGAATTTTAAAATTATTTATATCTAGTGCAACAAGAACATCACGTATTTAAAAATGAATAAATGTGATATCTCAAATATATTTTTTGTTATCAAAATGAATAACCTACTATCGATCACATCACGAGAGGTTAGAATACTATCATTTTACTGTTCCTTTTTAGTGTAGTGGCTTGACAATAAGTACATGTAGCACGATTAGCGAAGTTAAGTTTTTTGTTTATCTATCAAGTATTCGATCCATTAATTTACATATGAGTTAAGTGATATATATATATATATATATATATATATATATATATATAT
>SOPF01024721.1:24946-54944 GCA_012979155.1 Hypericum perforatum | reverse complement strand
GGAAAATCCCTAATTTTTATTCATCAAATCAACCCCTAAAACAATATCCTAGATGTCATATTTATAAGAACTAAAATAAGCCTAAGAGATAGAATTATAATATAAATAAAACTACTAATAATTATCTAAAACTAACAATAAAACTAAAGATAATTAATAACAATCTTCATCCCTATCTCTATCACAATCTTCATCCTTATCTCTATTAGATAGATTATTCAAAGCATATTAATTCTTGTGATACTCGAGTATACTTAACAAAAATGCCAATGGTAAATCAACTTGCATTATTAAAAAATAAAAATCTGGTTTGAACCAAAAAAAACTTTTTAAACTAAATGAAGTCTTTACCATTTGAAAGAAAAAAGAAATGGACAATATGGGCCTATGGCAATGTAAAACTCACGTAAGAAATTTCGTAGAGGAAGCATGATTATTCAGAGGGCCTTGAGCCCACCACGGCGGCCGATAGGGTTATATTTCTAAAATCTAAATGAAACGTATAATATAATAGAATGCACCTCGATATCATGGTGATCCAATGAGTCCTTTTATTGTCTACATCACTTTATCACCAAAATTTGAGAACTAAATCATTTAGTTTTCATTCTAAAAAAGACCATAGTTTGGAGCAGAAAAGATAACATGAAACAAAAAAGGTATCGCATAGTGCAATAGGCTATATAGTTAACTAAAATTTATGTCCATACACCATGGTGCTAAGTCTTTCTTTTCACCTCTAAATTTTCCTCCAAATTAAGTCATTTATAAATCCTTATTTAAAAAACTAAATTAGGAAATAATATTATAAAAAAGAAAATACAGTGTGATGAAAAAAGGGAAAACAAAATCTAGAAAGTATCAAGGCCTAAACATAGACCTGAAAGTTAACCCGCTCCATTACTCGTACTTAAGCTAACCTACAAATTTGATAGTCTAGAGATATATGCTACCGTTTTTAGTGACTTTCTCCTCCTGGAAAATATGTCGTCGCGTAGCACATGAAATATTGGTCATGATTTACCTAGACAAGCGAATGCTCATCATCACCAACCATCTGACTTTCAAACTAGGAAGCAAAATCTCGAATCCTTCGACTTCATAGTTAATGAACCAAACTATGATCAAACATGTTGCATTAGGATACAGAGGAGGCCAATTGTTGGACAGAGTAGCATCTAACGAAGCAAGCTGCCCATATTGCTTGGATGCCAACGAACCGAAGACCACTGTCGTAATGAATGAGAGCGTGTAGAGCATGTCCTGTATAAAACTTAGGGGCCTCCTTAATTAGGTCAGAAGACAAGGTAACCGACACCACATCCACTATATGATATGCGTAAGAAACTACAGTGTGTAACTCCAAAACTTTGGGCGTTTCCGTATCTCAAAAAGTTTTATGGAGCTTTCAAATAATACAAATGGTTAAAATGTGGTCACAAAATTATTGGTTGTCCAAATTTTTTTTTTTGGAAACCGAAACTCGGCCAAGAAAGATGTACAATTTTGGATTGCTTGGATCCTGGATTCAAACCCATTCAACTAACAAACGTTGTATGGCCTCCCAACTTAGCTGAATAAAATATGAATTATCATAGCTAGCAACTTTTGGTGGCTGCTCAAAGTCCAATTTGAACTCCGCAAATAAAGCACCACGTGGCCACGAACATCCACTTCCGGCTCTGACCTCGGCGACCGACCATCCATTCTTTTGTCAAAGTTGTAGCTCAACCACCTCTACACGTACCCCCAGTTCCTCCCGACTTTTTCCACCTTCCTTGGACAAAGTTTCCCAAACAACCCCTCTACGATCACTTCATTTCCCCATTTATTCCTTATGTCAAACATCCTCTCATTTTCACAAAATAATGCAGTTGCCATTAATTAATAGCTAGCTAGCCAGCCAGCCCAGCTTCATCCTGTGTTCACCATCCTCCCTTAACACAAATTACAAGGATGTTTGCTAAATATTGTTTGGTGGGTCTACTCTATTTTTGTGGTTTATTATTACGAGGTTGCTTAGCAGAGCAGATTGGCCTAGGTTCGAGGCTTTCGGCCGGTAACAATAAAGGCACCTGGGTTTCTGATAATGGAACTTTCGCGTTCGGGTTTACCAAGGCATCAGACAGTGACGACGACAAGTTTGAGGTTGCCATTTGGTTCAACCAGCTGCCTGGAGATCGGACCGTTGTTTGGTCCGCTAACAGGTAACAGTTTCCTCCTCATGAGCAACTTCTTCGTTTTGTTATGTGATCATATATTGGAGCATTATACGAGATTACTTTTTATATTAAATAAACAATGTATATATTATATATTCATTGCTTTAAAATATCAATGATGTCTCACGGAAAATCGATAAAATGGTTTCACAACATATCTTTAGGAATTTATTAAATTGAGAACAAAATTGCGCAAAATAGCACGGACACAATATATAACGTGGTTCAATCTAATGTCTACATATAAATAGAAAAATGAGAATTTTTATTAATAAATACGAGTAAAAAATCATAACTAATCCTAAAAAAAAGTCTGTATATAATAGATAATACTTTGGAGTACAAAACATCTATCTATGCCGAATTAGAAATCTGATACAAGAATTGAACTAAAACAAAAAATTATGTTGCGAGAGACTGAAGTTTGCATGTCTCATTGTTTGTGCAAGAAAGTTGGTGTCCGTCAACTTCTCGCAATACTCAACAATCTCCAACTTGACAAAAAATTGTCTCTTATGAAAAATCATGAAACTCCACCTTGACAAAGCACTACCCTCTAAAGAACCATAAAATTTTATGAAACTAAGACGACTCTACTTACTACTCTACGAACCGTAGATAATCCCCATTGTTAGACTATCTCAACTTTCTCACCTTCTTATGTCCAATCGCATAGAGTCAATCCCCAAGCTCGAGCTTTCGAACTTGCTTGACCGATTCGTCCCAATCTTCATTGAAATCCAACTAGTGAGTTTACCTACATAAATAACTTTAGTGATCAATAGACGCATTCTCTATTATCTGATCACTTCCATGCTCCTCTACCTCAAACTGTTTCTCCACTAAACCTTCTTGCCTCATACTAATTCTAATTTCCATAGCATACAATGGGCAACCTTTATTTCTACCAAGTAAGACTCTCAACATACTTTGAACTTTACCATTTAGCTTTAAGTGAGATATCTAATCTATAGCTTTGCATGCTCAATGCCAAACTTACCCAAATATTTGACATGCACATTCTTTTAAACAGCAATAGTAGAACCTATCTAATAAAGTTTCTGTGAGATAACTATGACTCACTATCAATCATGTCTCTATGAAACAACTATAGCTTGTTATTCATGTCTCTACGACTTCCAACTCTACTAAAACTATTCATGTCAAGTCTTTGCTTCCTCATATGAACCAACTTCTTATGGTTTGAGCTCTTCTCATCTCTATCATAATACAAGGACGTGACTGCACCTATAATAGTACCCCTATTAACCTATAGGTATTTCTAGCATCTCTTTCATTATTTATCACCAATATATCATCCTTCTTCACCTCGATTAGACTTCTCATAATTACCATACTAGAATCAATGAACTTGTAAATATCGAACCATCATCTCTTTAGCATCATGTGAAAGGAGCAAGAGCAATCCAAAATTTAGGAATCTGAATACTATGGACCTGATAAAAATACAAGTAGTCATCATCTGATCCATCTAAACATGAGGCCACATTCATGGATGTCGGTCCTCTCTCGTGGACTTGAGTTCTTCTTTGACAATCTTTCTTTACGTACCTTTTTCTATTCTAAAAATAATTTTTTTTACCTTCTTGACCTCAACCTAGATCCTCTTCCATATTTTGCTCCTCATTATCATGGCTACCCCTCACAACCATCACATTTATCCATTCAATGCCATTTTTTCCTTTGATAAAATCTTAGGAGAGCACTAGAGATATTATCTTCTTATTCGAACTTCATATCAACCCAACCTTTCTTAAGTCGCTCATAAGTTGACTAACACATTAAATCTAAGTCTTCTTTCATCTTGAGCCCATACAATCATTATTTTTGATAAAATTTGTTCAACAATAGACATATACTTGCTTCTAGTTTCTTCAATGCCTCAACTGATTACTTCTCATCTATTATGTGATACATCACATCGTTTACCAAGCACAAGCAAATTATGGATACGAGTCACAAAGTCATAACCAACCCTAAGTAATATGTATTTATATAATAGACAATATCTTGGGATATAAGAAATTTATTTATGTCGAATTAAAAGTTCGAAATAATAGTCAAAATTAAATCGAAAAATTTAGCCACAAGAGCCTAGGGTTCTCCAATAGGTTGACGACCAACGACCTTCCGCCTTGCCCTCTCCTCCTTACTAGTACAAGATGGTTGATGTCCGTCACTCTTGCTTGGGCAAGGATGTTGGTATGCGCCAGTTTCTGCCACAACTGAATAGTTATTTGTATATAAATTGCATTTATTTTCTACTAAAACCTCTCCTCAATAAGATAATTAAAAGTAGACTACTATAATAGTTATTCTCGCCACTCTCGCTTGCGCAAGGAAGTTACATGCTCATATTCAAACTCAAGAAAGTAAACATTTAGAATAATTAAAAGTAGACAAGTATTTTAACTAAAAAATGATATCATCAATAAAATAATTACAGTCTCTTCAAAACCAAGATAAGATAACGAAAAAGACTCCGGATTAAGTAGAAAAAAAAACAAGGAAAGTGACTAGGGAGTTAGTTGGTCGTCAACAAAAATAAGCTAATCCGTATGGGAATTTACTATATCTGAATTCATTTATTTTTATGATCGTTTTGGTCCTAGTAAGAAAATGTTACCATTTACCAACCAATGTGATTCCAATTAATCGTCGCTCAATATTCTGCGACCACCTAATAATTTAGAAACTCTCCGGTGACGAAAGAAGCATACCTGGAGCTGGACACCACCGGAAACCTGATCATCGCCGACCGGGGCACCACCGTATGGACGTCGAACACCTCCGGCGCCGGCGTCCAATATGCATCCATGGAAGAAACAGGCAACTTCGTCCTCCAGAAGCTCACCAACAACGCTACAATTCCATCATGGGAAAGCTTCTCTCACCCATCAGATACCCTCCTCCCAAACCAGCCCCTCACCGTCTCCCTCGAGCTAACCACGCGTACTTCGCCTCTTACTGGAGGCTACTACGCCGTTAAGATGCTCCAGCAACCAACTTCATTAAGCCTTGCATTAACCTACAACTTGCCAGAGCCGGAAAGTTCAGCTTCTTCGGATGGATACTCCAACTTCTCATACTGGACTGGACCGGATATTTCCAACGTCACGGGGGAGGTTGTAGCCGTCGTAGACGACGCCGGAAGCTTCGGGATTGTCTATGGGGATTCCGCCAACGGAGCCGTGTATGTATACAAGAACGATGGTGACTACAATGGGTTGGCCTCGGCTGTCAACAAGTCAACCCGGTCTGCGGTCCTTAGGAGGCTGATACTTGAGACTAACGGCAACTTGAGGCTGTATAAATGGGATAATGACATGAACGGGTCGAGCCAGTGGGTCCCCGAGTGGGCTGCGGTGTCCAATCCATGTAATATTCCGGGGATTTGTGGGAATGGGATATGTAATTTGGACAGGACCAAAACAAACGCCTCTTGTACTTTCCTTCCTGGTACTAACTCTAGCTCGGGGATCGGCCTCCCGACGCTCGGGAAATGCCAATCCAACGGGACAACATCGGAAAAGTTCAAGATTGCAACGGTGCAGCAGACAAGCTACTACTTCTCCGAATCATCGGTCATTGCAAATTACAGCAACACTCTGCCGGTAGCAAAATGTGGAGATACCTGTTTATCGGACTGCGAGTGTGTGGCCTCTGTGTATGGTCTAGATGATGAGAAGCCTTATTGTTGGGTCCTGAAGAGCCTAGATTTCGGCGGATATGAAGATTCCGGCTCGACCCTTTTCGTAAAAGTCTCACCAAACGTGTCATTGGCTCCTAGAAAGGGTGATGGATCAGATACAGGGTCTGCGATTGCGCGCCATAAGGTCCTGGTGCTTCCCATTGTTCTTAGTATGGTACTGCTCGTGGGACTCCTCAGCCTACTGTTGTATTACAGCGTGCAAAGGCGGAGAAGCCTGAAAAGGGCAATGGAGAACGCCTACCTCCTTTCTGGTGCTCCAATCAACTTCAGCTACCGCGACTTGCAGATTCGAACATCCAACTTTTTTCAGCTTCTTGGAACAGGTAATGGTTTAATCTTTATTGGTTTTTTTGTGTGAGATATTTCTCTGATGCTGTTTTTTTTTCTTGTGCAGGGGGATTTGGGAGTGTGTACAAAGGAAGCTTGGGGGATGGGACATTGGTGGCAGTGAAAAAGCTTGACAAGGTTCTACCTCATGGGGAGAAGGAGTTTGTAACTGAGGTTAACACCATAGGCTCCATGCATCACATGAACTTGGTCCGGTTGTGCGGTTACTGTTCCGAGGGATCGCAACGGTAATGATTCTTACTATCAGAGTACTTCAATTTCGAGATAAAGAGTAAGAATACTCCTCTTGTTATAAGCACTACAGTAAATCAAACAAATTTCGACACCAATAAAGATGCCGTTGCAGCTTACATTGAATCTGTTCATAAAGAATGATCTAGCCAATCCATGGGTATTTGTAGAACCCAAATGGTTGTTCCCAAAATATTGTATCCTTTGTCTCAGTTCGTTCAGAAGAGTCATAAAAAAAACATGTTCAAAATCACGACTGATTCCTTTTTCAAATTTTGCTGTGCCTGCTCGAGCCCTTCCCAAGTGACATACATGGCCTATGAAATAGAAAAATCCTAGAACAAAATGAGAAGTTGCTAACCAACATGTAAGAGAGACATAATTGACTGCATTGATCTCAGTAGCTATCCCACCTGCAGAATGTAGAGTGATTTTCCAACAGAGCACTCCCTCTGCTCGGTCTGCTGCGTTCAAAATTGATTAGTCCTGGAATAACTTCAGTCTATGAATTGAATCTAGGCTGCAGTAGTATAGATGATTGATTCTTACATGATATAAGAGTATCCTCCTTTTATTCTTACAACTTGCTAACATTGACTTTTGTTGTGAATTCCAGACTTCTTGTGTACGAGTTCATGAAGAATGGCTCACTGGACAAATGGATCTTTCCTCTATCCACCTTCGGTGACAGACTACTAGACTGGCCAACCCGGTTCAACATAGCAATTGGCACGGCGCAGGGGATCGCCTACTTCCACGAGCAGTGTAGGAATCGGATAATCCACTGCGACATCAAGCCGGAGAACATTCTGCTGGACGACAACTTCTGCCCCAAGGTGTCGGATTTCGGGCTGGCTAAGCTCATGGGTAGAGAGCATTCCCATGTTGTAACGATGGTGAGAGGGACCAGAGGCTATTTGGCTCCGGAATGGGTCAGCAATAGGCCTATCACAGTGAAGGCTGACGTTTATAGCTATGGAATGCTTCTGTTGGAGATTGTTGGTGGCAGGAGGAACCTTGACATGTCCTTAGATGCTGAGGACTTCTTCTATCCTGGATGGGCCTTCAAGGTGTGTTCCAAATCTTCATGCAATCCATATTCTTTAAGAAAATAATTCCATTTCGATTTCCAATCCCAATCCCAATAGAAATGGAAATATAATCTATTTCTTATTTTTTTTGTTTGGTACCAAAACTTAAAATTAAGGATAAAAGCATTTTAACATATCAACATTTTTTAAACTGTATAAAAGAACTACGAACAACCCACGAAACAAGACTAATAGTCTATAGATCCCGTCTACTAATGCTTCCATAAAAAAGCTGTATCCAAAGTAACAGATATGGGGCATAATTTTATTTATGTACAGTTCTGTTTTTGTTTTTTAGAATTCCCGTTTGTTTTTTTTTTGAGTTTTGGAGAAGAATAGAATCACTTTTTTTTGAGTAAAATTGATTTTAAACATACTCAATTTTTTGAATTCAGGAATATGATTCCAATTCATTTATTTTTTTTTTGTTTCCAATCAAATTATCTGAATTTTTAGTTTCATTACTCATAGCTCTATGTTATCTACAAAAGCTGGTTTTTTGGGTCGCTTGTTTGCTCTATTTTGACCTCCCATAACAGGCTGTACGTTTTTTTCTCGTTGTGGGTGTGTTTCAATCCAACAGTATAAAATTGCTTGGATGGTAATTCCAAATATATACATGGTTAACCGAAGGTTACGATTTAAAAACTGTTGAATATGGTCATGGTCACGGATTGTGTTTTATCTGTTCAAAATACACATGGCACAAAATATTCATGTGTTGCTAACCCTTTTAACTATTCGAATTGGTTTCAAACAAGCTAAAAGAGTCGGGATTTGACCTTGTTTCACAGGGAATGAAGGAAGGAACAGCAGCGAAGGTGGCGGACAGGAGAATGGAAGGGTCAGTGAAGGAGGAGGAGCTGATGAGGACACTGAAGGTGGCATTCTGGTGCATCCAGGACGAGGTGGCGACGAGGCCATCAATGGGGGAGGTGGTGAGAATGCTTGAAGGGTCAATGGAAGTCAACGTTCCACCAATGCCTCAGACAGTGTTGGAGCTGATCGAGGAGGGACTGGACCAAGTGTACAGAGCCATGAGAAGAGAGTTTAACCAAAGTACTGCTAGTGCTTACCTCATGTCTACTACCACTACTGCTACTACTCATCTTCCTTCTTCTCTTGCCACCTGCAGTTATTCCACAATGTCACCTAGATAATACTCATCTTCATAAACTTCCGAATGAAACTTCCGAATTTGTCAATTATGAGTTGGGTGCTGATTATTTCATCTCAATGAATGGTAGGTTCAAACATTTACATTTATTTGATTTAGCGTTGTGGCAAGTGTACGTTTAGTTTAGTATCATATGTAAAAGATGACAATACTTGACACGTTCGTGTATATTATGGTTAGTTTGTGCAAAAGCACAACTTCACACCTCTAGGACTAATTAACACCTAATTGAGATTAGTTGGTAAGCAAGAGCACTAATTAGTTACCTTATAAACTGTGGGTACTATTCAACCCAAAATCATGAGATATGTGGAAGTCCCCAAAGGGCTATGATCCCATATTTCCTTAATTTGTAATCCAGTCGAGACGTAAAATGTAGCTTAGTTTTAGTTTATTGACTTCATTTGCTTGAATCATTCCATAAAGTCAGTCTTGAACTACTGGACAAGTGACCTCGGACAAAAATGCCAGTAGTTCTACTGATCGTCCAATGATCAGAGATTTTAAATTCTTTAAACTAATTTTGAGTATTAATGAAGATATTTTCCAAAAAAAATAAATATGATAATGCTCAAATTTCGATATAAAAAAAATTCAGAAATAAAACTATTGATAAATAATAACATGCTAATTTATAAAATAAAATCAGATTTTCTTAAGAATTTTTTAATTCATATTTTAAGAATAAAAAGTATGTTATTTATAAACTTACTCCTAAACGTAATGATAGGTTTTGCTCGATTATGCTTGGTAGAAAACGAGCAAGCAGGTTTTGGCCTCTCTCTCTAGAGGTTAGAGAGTTTTCTCTCTTTTGGAGAATACCCAAGGCTTTTGTAACCCTCTCCTCACTTTTATCTTTACAACCACACTGATCCTCCATTCCTATATTTCCTTTAGATTGATGTACATTTCAAAAAAATTGCCAAATATTTTTAGGGAATTTTTTTAAAAAACATTTGTACCATTTTGCCCATTTTATTCAAATATTTTTTTAAATATTTTATATAATTTATAAAATTATTTGTATCCAATAATTTAATTTATGTCGTTTCGATGAGTCAAAAAATTTATGTGGCCAAAAATCTTTTCGAAATTCTATAAATAGAGTTCATTCTCTTTATTTTTTTCTCAACTCTCTTCACATCCATTCACTCATTTTTCTATAATTATCTCTATTATATTTTTGAAATACGAATCCGAATCAAGAATTTGATTGAATGGCCGAGCATAGAGGATTGAATCCTAATCATAAATTTGATTTACAAGTTTACTCACAGCCTAGTCAACATTTTTTTGAAATGCAAAATTCTTTCTAAAATCCACAAAATACCCAACCACACTTTATCCTAAATTCACCAAAACCTCAGCAACACTATATTGTTCCATACCAACTCAATTTGTACCAATACCTACCAATGATTAACCAAAATTTTCCCAAATACTCACAACTAAGATATTTTTCAAAAACTTTCGGCCAATAACTAATGTCAACTCAACCAATGATAATTTAGTCCACATTGATCTTCATACTCCAGTAAGACAAAGATCGACAATATCTCATTTACCAAAAAGAGAGGCTATTGAAAAATAAAGAATATCCAAAAGAAAGGCAAAAGTCCATCCAAATGTGACTTTTGCCCTAAACCCTAAACCTCATATGAAGAGGATGAAGTGTTGCATGCGAAAAAGCGAATGCTCATATATACATGTATTAGATATCGTAGAATAGTAATCAGATAAAAAATTATTAAATTCTTTGATTGGAAGCAAAAATGGCTTAGCTCCTGAAAATTTAGCTTTAATAAAATGTTTATTTTAATAATCTAATTTTTAGTTAATGTAGTATTATTTTATTTTAACACAATTTTTAATTAATCATTTAATATAATTTGAACTTAATATAACTTTTTATTTTGCAAAATCCTTATTTCTATTGATTCAGAATTAATTTTAATATTTTTAAATTTTTGTTCGAAACTATTTCTGAATTATATACAGTTAGCTGTATTTAAAAAAGTAGTAGAGTTGATGTAGAAATATTATAACGACAATACTATTGTGAAAGACAATTGAATTGAGGAACATGAGGTGAGATAGACAATAGAAAAACAACATAGTGGAGGTTGTAGATAGTTTAAGACATATGTATAAGCTGTCATGTGGGACATCATGTGGGACATCATATTACTGTCTTAATCAAACTTGACACTTAAAAGATAACTTAATTCCTCAAATAATCAAGTTTTGGCTATGAGCTTAGTCGTAGAACAAAAGTCTTAATCATCTTTCTTCCTTCATTTAAGTGAGGTTCAAATTCCAACTCACCTTGGGATATTTCTAGATAATTTGGTCAAGCTCCAATTTCCACTAAAATGTGTAATGTGTAAGTAATTACATCAACTTGACTTCAGACAAATTTAATAACTCAACTCATTGAAGGTCTTCGTTGATTTTCAACTTCAGTAAGAGTCACAGACCACCCAAAAATATATTTATAATTTCGTGTAAGAATAATTTTAGTCATAATTTATGACCAATCTCTTGACTCCTTTTTTTATATATGACTAACATCTCATATTATTTGTAAATAACCGAGTTTATGATTACTGTACAATTATATTTAGTCTATTTTGACTAATTTGAGCCAAATTCTGATATGTAAGACATGATAAAGGGTAATGATACGGTATAATCTATACCCCTACCTTAGACCCTAGATCAAAATATGACCTATACTCTATCATAAACTTAGTCAAAATTAATAGATCCTAAATTCATATAATAAGAATAGATTCAACCAACATGATATGAATATTTTTGTTATCTCTATGAGTGAGTAAGTGGTGTGGTGTGGACAACTAAGTGAGAAGTATATTTTCTTTTCCATGTTGGATAAATATGCCCTTATATATTTTTTGGGTTGAAAATTTTGCACTTGATGATTTAAATAAAATTTGTCTTTGTTAGAATTCCCTCATCTAACCAAAATCCTTAAGATAATAAGTTGATAGATTTTTTATACTTATAAATTTGTCTCCCATTCCTACTCTAAGTAATGTGAGACATTCAACATGTCTCCTTAAACGAGATCCATATCATGTCGAAAATTGTATTGACTCTAACTTTATCAAAGTACAAGAAAAGAGAGTCGTGCGAACTCAACTTGCTCTAATATCAAGTTAGAATCTCCATATACCCAAAGCATTAGCAATAGATAGATGAATTATCCACAGTAAAAAATATGCCAATGTATGATTTTTTAATAGTTTTTTCTATAGTGATTCTTCTAATATTTAATTAATACGATTTTATTTTGAAGAACTAATTAGTAATTAATAAATATTAGAGGACCCAGCTTTACCCCATTTCGCCCCCAAAAAATTACAAATAATGACACAAGATCTAAAACAGCAAAGGCAAATGTCCAAAGAGCATGTCCAGGCTTCCGGCCTTGAAACCGGAAAATGAAAAGATCAACAAAATAAATAAAAGGAACCAAAAATTCCCAAATCCAATAACTCCGATCTAAACGCTTATCTCGAAGTGGAAAGCCAAAGCCCTCAACTTACAAGTCCACACACGGCTACTTCATATTCTTCTCTTTTTCTAGGGTAAGCTGATTTTAAATTTACTCAACTCTCTCTTTACTTCTTTCTTTTTTTCTCCTTTTTTTTTTGGTAATTTCTGTGTCACGAAACCCTACGATTTAGAAAGACTTGAGATTAATTGGTTTTGTGGAAATTAGGGCTGTAGAGAAGAAGGATATGGAGAATATGCAGTATGCAGAAGAGCTGGTAAGGGAGTTTCTTGTATTTAGGGGATTCACAACTACCCTTCAAGCCTTCGAGACCGAGCTATCGACGGATATCGGCAAAGGGTTCGAGGTGGACAAGTTACAAGACTTGATCTTTTCGGCCTACATTCCGAGGTTCCAGGCCGATAGATTGGTTGGTCTATTCGGTTTCTTCAAGCAGTGCTTTTCTGCTGTGTCCGAGCCCATAGTTTATGCTACTCTGCTGAAGTTGGAGGCGTCCGTTCTTCGGTGTTATCTTGTGTATGCGATGCAATCTGGGAAGAAGGATAAGGTTGTCGAGTTTTTTGCGGGTTATGGTAGTGAATTGGTTCAGCGGGATCGTGATTGGACTTCGTGGTTTGGTAAGTTTGTCTTCTGATATTGGTACCTCGTTGTTTTCTTTGACTCGTATCACCGGATAGATGTGAATGGATGTGCTTGCTTTGCAGCTATGCCGTACCTTAAGAACCCGGGTTTGGACCCTCAGTTTCGTATTTATTTTTCAAAGGAGTGGAATGAAGCATTGCGCCTTTCCATGAGGAACTTTTTCAGCGAGATCTTCAATGGCACTCATATCCTTTTAAATCAGTTCTATTAGATAACAAGAAGGAAACCTGTTCATCTGCTCTTCATTTCTCGTAAGTTATTTATTGTGTACTAACTAAATTGTGGAGTTTAATTCTTTAACATACATCCACGCCTACCTGCCCTATTGAAAATTAGCTCAGAGAAAATTACAGTCAACCATCTAAAGAAGGATATCAAGCAGCTAAATCTTAAGCTATCACAGCTTCAAGGTTTCCTAGAAGAAAAACAAGCACAAATATGTCGGTTAAGAAGGTAGGAGTACTGTTGTCTAACCTATAAAGGGATCTGATTTCAATAGGTTCTCACAAGTAATGTCACTTTCTCTGGGAATCAGTGCTGCTTCTACAATCATGGGACAACCAAATAATTCAACCCTATCAAATAGCAGACCTGGAGAAATTCCTGTTTCTTCTTATCCCGTGAAGGAACCTTTCCTTCCTGCTGGACCAAGTATGGGAGGAGCAGACCAAGATCAAGAAAGCACTGGTGTCAAATCTCTTGAAACAGTATCAGAGACTACCATGTCCAATGTCCCAAATGAATCTAGTTCTAGAGCGAGTATCAAGGCTGAAGGTGGTCGTAATACAAGTGATGTCATTCGAATCAAGTACGACAAGATTTCTAATGGTAAAAAGCTTACTGGCATTGCTCATATTTAAAGAACCTCAGTGCGATGTTAGTTCTGTTGTCAACTTGCTCAAATATGTACTAGATGCTAGGACAGGAACATTTAGGTGTATCTTAGTTCTGTGATTCTTCCGTTTACCATATTTAGAAACCATGCCAGAGGATATCTGTTGGGTGGGGTGTTTTATCATTGATAATATGTCAGGAAGAATGGTGGAAAGAGATGTGAAAAAATGGTGGGATGCCATAAAGCAATCTGTAGAGTCCTTTAATAACTTGGGAGGATTTTTGTATCTGATCTTCTTTAAAGTTTAAGCCAGAAGTCGTAGTATAACTTTTACTAGAACGTTGGAGAGGAATCTTTAATGATATAGGTTATACATTATGGGAAACTTGCTCTACATATTGGATTAGTATGACAATAGAATATGATGATGTTGGCTTTTGTTTTTTCGGCATCTTTCTTATCACTTATTCATTGAATTTAAAGTTTCTGAAGAGGGCAGGGAATTGCTTGGTGATTCAGAATTCCCAGAAGTGCAAGTAGATTTCCAAGTATGTCTAAGAGATACTCTACTAATGATCCTGTTATTCTCATAAATAGTATTCAGATGCTAAATTACGACCACTGTCTTCCAGGAAACTTTTCTGGGGCACACAAGTCCTATCAGTCGATGTCGCTTTTCTGCATCAGGGAACAATATAGCTAGTGCTTCCATTGATGGTACTGTCAGGTATTTAGTGCTTCAGAAGCATCTCCAAAATAGTTTACTGCTCAATAATTCTGCTGCAGTCTTTTCCCCATGATTTTGGCTCTTTTTCCTTGCAAATAATGTAGAATATGGAATTATGATTCATCAACACCAACCTCAAGAAATGCTACTATATACTGTGGGGCAGAGATTATGTCCCTTGATTGGGAGTGCAAATCTGATCGACTGGTGAGAAACATCTTATTTACTGTTATAGATATAAATGAGCAATGTCCATACTTATTCTCATTATTTATATCAGAATTTCCTGCTTTTAAGTTCTGCTCTTTCACTTTGAAAAAAGCTTCTCATAGGCACTGCTGATGGTGGAATAAAAGCGTGGAATGTTGATGCAAAGAGAGTTGTCTGTGATCTTAACACAAGTGAAGCATTTCCTAGGCATGCACCTGAAAGCTAGCTTTGTAGAGAAACCGTTTTTCCTTTGTGCTTGCATTTGAAATTCCTTCTCTACTGCAGTGTCTTGGATCTAAAATGCAGCCCTGTGGAGCCCATTTTTGTTTCAGCTGCAGCTTCAAAAAGGTACACTGACTAATAGGACTTCTTTGGCAATTATTATGATATTAAACTGGTTTAAATATTATTAGGCCTCTATTGTATAGGTACACTATTCTATTAGGCCCTGTGGTCATTTTTGCAAACAAAAGAGGGCATTTAGCCTAATGGTACAAGGCATTGCCAAATTCAAGGTCTGGTATGTGTAATAGAGGGCATAGAGGACTTCTTTGTTATAGGTAGGTACACCACTATTCTATAGTTTGCCAAAAATTAGCCACAGGGCATTTAGCCTAATGGTACAAGGTATTGCCAAATTCAAGGTCTGGTCTGTGTAATGGTGTAAAGATTTTACCTTTAAAAAAAATACAGTTTGCAAAAATTGACAGCCAGCCCCACCCTGTAAAATCCACCTTTCTTCTGCCTTAGGTTGTCAATAGCGCGCTATAGCGGCCGCTATAGCGGAAATCCGACCCACCCGCTATGCTTTTTTTCCCGCTATAGCGCGGAATAGTGGCCCACAATGCCATTTTAAGGGGGTCGCCGCTACGCGCCGCTATCCGCCATTGACTACCTTGCGAGTTCTGCCTTTTTCTTGGTGTTTGGGACAATTCAAAAGGGTTTCCACATCCTTTTAGTCAAAATGTAGCTCAATGGGGTTCTTAGTTCTATTTTTTTCAAACTAGAGGGGCGTTGTAATGGTATGGTGGAACGGGATTATACTTAAAACTAACAATGCCTGAATGTTTGTATGTAATTAAATTATAATTGCACACTAAAAAATCTTTGATGGAGACTTTTACTATTTTTATTTAGCCATTTATAGATTTTCCCAAGGAGAATAAAAAAACAGATATGCTGGTAGTTATTACAGAGTTGTAATGGAATGGTATCTTTTGTTGTTTACTGTCGAACAATATTATGTATATGTGGTGTTTAACCTTATGCAATTCATAAAAAATTTCACCCTAATTGTTTCTTTAGCTCCAGTGCTGCATCTGCATGAATTCCTTTTTTAAAAAATTTCTTGTTGCCTGGTTAAAATCATCCCATAGAAAACATTGACTGTAAATGTCAATGCTTGACTTCAAGCGCATCTTATAAACTAAGAGAATTGCTACCAATGTTTATGGCTGATTTTGTATTTTATGGTGGTATTTGCTACCAATATTTACTGCTGTCGCAGGGAGAGCTCCAGCTTTATTGACAGTCTGGGGTATGCTTCGTTAACTGTCTGGAACATGAAGACATGGAAACCAATGGTACGTAACAGTTGTTTTGGATCATTACAGATGAATGAAATTTGGATATCTACGTGTTTGTTACTTACGGTGTTTCAAACTTCATGAAGACAGTTCTCCCTCTTGGTGAAGATCCTCCTGCCATTACTTCTGTATGTTTCAACCACAATGGAAAGATCTTAGCAGCGTCAGCAACCGATGGAATGATTCACATGTTTGGTATCCTTTACCTAGGGCTGTGGTTATATATCACCAGGGAAAATTTTCAGTAGAAAATGCGAGTCACATTGTTTCATGCATTATTTGCTGCAGGTATTTGGGTTTTGTGTTCTGGGAATCCTGTATATCATATGTTGTCTCACCTTAACCAGCCGAAGACATTTCAGCTGGTCTCCAAATTACTGGATGGCCTGCACATGATACTGCTATAAGCTCAATCCTTTTTGGCCCTGACGAGACGAGCATTTTCAGTCTGGGATCAGATGGAAAGGTATTTCATCCTGTATTTAAATTTTGGTTACAGGCTGCTTCATACTGCAACTTCATGAATCTTTGAATCGCAAATGGTTAAACTTTAGCAAGTGTTTTAATCCCCGAAAGCTTTACTAGGACCATCTTAATACTTGAAACCCATTTTTCTTATGCGTTTCAGATATTTGAATGGAGCTTACACAATCAAGGTCATGTTCTCTGGTCAAGGAAGTGTGATAGGTACTCAGTACTCGGGAGTCATTTATTTGATTTTTGGACCAGTTAATTGTTTGCTCATTGGATTGAACTTATGGTTTTTGGTTTCTGATAAAATAACTCGGTTGAACACTGTAAACTTCGCACTCCTCGGGGTCAGTTCCAAGTCCAATCAATTGGTTTCGCTGCTGAGGATTGCTTGCTTCTATTCTAACGCTTTCGTTGTTTGCTTTCATCACCATACGTGGTTTCTTTGTTTGATCTATCAGAATCACCAAATTAGTTTCTTATGCAGGTTTGGCGATATCGAAACTTCAAAACACTGTCATGAAATGGCTTTGGATGCTAACGGGAGAAGACTATTAGTGACGTCTGGTTCAGTTAGAGCACCGATATACGAAGTAACTCTCTCCCTCTCTTTAACACAAGCACATCACTAACTCACAAAAAATCCATTTTGTTGAAGATTCTAGCAATATATATTGTCATATTGACATGAATAAATATGTGATCCTGTAGAAATTCTTATGGTGGGTTTGGTTTGCTTGCTTGTCTCAGGTCCGACGTTATGTGAATGGTTTGAGAACTCTGCCACACTCTGCAGCCATATCAACAGTGGATTGGCATCCAACTTTGCCGATATTCTTGACTGGTTCGATTGATCATTCCGTAAGAGTAACGTCGATGTCTTCACCATAATCTTCCTATGTTCTCACTTTCGACTGGTTGATTAGGACCATTTGGGACAGGAAATATGTTGTGTGGCGCATTTTCATGCATGTGTTGCATTGTTCTCCAAATTTTTTGAATTTTAGTAGTGTAAGCCATTCTTTTATATGCCATTTTTTTATCCAATTTTCTATTCAGATATAGTTGAGTGATTATAGCTAATGCAAAACTTACAGTCGAAGTGATAAATCAATATCATTTACCTCTTAAATTGTAGGATGGATTTTTTAAGCTACCACGACTCTTTTTATTTACATTTATGAATTTGATATTCAGAATTGAACTCAGTTAGACATGAATATTTGATAGGAATCACATATAAGTTTTTTATAAAAGAAAAGCAAATTCCTCTCACGTCTTTCGCCTTTGCTTAAATTATTTTTTTTGTCCTAACTGTTTCAAAAACGAGATTTTCGTCTCCCTAATTTGATTAAATAACACCCTAAGGTCTCTTGTACCGAAATCGAAAAATTTCTCTGGCAATCAGGGACCTGAAATATCGATTTTGCCCTTTGGTCTTTTTCCTCCTTCTTTTTCCTCTTTCTCCTCCTTCTCCTCCGCCTACCTCCTCCTTCTCCTTACTCCCTCCGGCCTCTTCCCTCTACCCTCCTCCTCTGCCTTACTTCTCCTCCTCCCTCTTCCTCTTCTAGATTTCTCTTTGTCCTCCTCTACCCACCTATCTTCCTTCATCCTTCTTCCCTCATCCTTTTTCCTCTTCCGGACTCCTTCTTAATTTACTTAATTTTTTTTATTTTTGACTAAAGGGCAAAATCGACATTTCAAGTTCCTGGTTGTCGGAGAAATTTTCCGATTCTGGTACCAGGGATCTTAGGGTGTTATTTAATCAAATTAGGGTGACGAAAGTCTCTTTTTTGAAACATTAGGGACAAAAATAGTAATTTAAGCAAAGGCTAGGGACGTGAGAGAAATTTACCAAAAAAAAAAACCTATATAGGCTAGGAGTGACTACAATGGCGCCATGGATTTTTTTTTTTCATATCTAATGAATAGGGATATTTTTTCCATTGCCAAGGGTGGGCATGAATTCGAACTTGGTTCGTGACAATCATTTTTTTTAATGGAATGTGCATATCATAGCTTTTCTTTTTTGTACATGAAAGAAAACAATGACGATGATTGATGAGAGAAAAAACAAAATGAGGATAAATATCTTATAAGATTGAAAATAAAATTCTGGGTTATTATTTCTATAGATTCTTGTATTATTTTAATTGATAAATACAGTTTTCTACAATATTTTATAATATTGAATTAAATATTTTGCACCACAGATTCGCGAACCTCGAGAACATTGCTTCATATTTTTCTCTGAAAAATACAATTGCAATAGATATACATGTACCTGAAGATGTGGACTATGAATACTTCAGTTTATAAAATCATTTTTTATCTCAAAATGCTACACGAAATTATTTAAATGCTACTTTCTCGCGTTAAAACTTCAAAATCATTTTAAAGATCCTAACCTCCACCTCCAGTTAGTCTCTTACATCTCACAAAAAATCTGTTAACATGATACAACGGTTTTTTTTTATTTGGTGTTACTG
Source organism: Hypericum perforatum (assembly GCA_012979155.1). Classification (NCBI taxonomy): domain Eukaryota; kingdom Viridiplantae; phylum Streptophyta; class Magnoliopsida; order Malpighiales; family Hypericaceae; genus Hypericum; species Hypericum perforatum. Next base: position 35,644 of record SOPF01024721.1, on the reverse strand, counting down.
TTCATCGAATATTACGAATTTGGTACCCAAAATTTTTTTATTATAAAAATGGTGTTTCTCTCTCCAAAAACCATATTAAAAATTCGGATTGATCGAAAACCGGGTTTTTTTCCCGATTAAACCAAAAATCGGGTAAAAAACCTAACATTTGGTTGACCAATTAAATACCCGCTTATACCAAATGCAATGTTTTTAGCCGATTTTTGGTCCAAATGACCAAAAATAAACTAGGCATTTGGTATGGTGAGACCAATTTAAAAACTAGCATCTGGTTATCTGGTGAGACGATTTTAACGGTTTAGAACAAAAGTTTGAGATTTTTATCCACCAAATGCCGGATTTTTAACGCATTTTTTGGTCAAAAATTTTCTATAAAACGAGCAGAGAGGTTCTCATTTGGCATGGAGAAAATTCAACGAAAATTCTGGGAATAATTTTTTTTGGTTGTTTACGGATCGATTTAGCGACCGGCGGTATCAAGCAAGTAAGTAATCGTCAATTTGTGTTATACTTCCATAATTGTTTATTTATACAAAATTATAAATTTTATAGAACCGTTGATTTTGTAGATTAAGAATTTTATAATTGTTGATTTTATGGAGTATGTTTTATTTGAATGCGTATTATACCCCGTTGATTTTGCGAATTGTGAATTATATGCGTAGATTATAAGTTGTAAAATTGTTGATTTTATGGATTATGATTTATTTGAATGCGTATTATACCCATTGATTTTGTGAATTATGAATTATATGCGTAGATTATAAATTGTATAATTATTGATTTTATGGATTATGATTTATATGCATGTTGAGTTTGTGGATTACGATTTTGTGGATTACAAAGTGTATAATTGTTGATTTTGTGGATTATCAGATTGTTGAAGTGAAGCTTGAATAAGGATGAAATTTTAGTTGAACACAAATTTTTGTTTTTTTATGTAGATCTAGTTAAGAATGTCTCAGAGAACTGTACGAATCGTAGTGAAATACGATGGAGCAATTAAGAAAAGTAGGCTGACCAGTTTTGAGTACGAAAGAGGATGTGAAGTAAGGTTGAAATTTCATGAAGATATGTTACCATACGAGAGGTTACGGTAAAAAGTGGTTGAAAAAGTCTCATTTAATGATAATGAAGAAATGAAATCTTTGATATTTAGATGCCCCGTAGCCTCAGGAAAGTTCTAACAGATTATTATTGAAGACGACGAAGATGTTGTGAATATGGTGCGAGCCATGGTAAATATATACGGAGTAGAGGCAAGAGAAATTTTGCTAGATCTAATTGTGGAGAAGAGCACATTAGAGGAATATGACCCGAATCCCGTTCAAGAAAGACAATCGGACTCAAGCGAGGAAGAAAAAGCTAACGTAGGCTTCAACTCAAGTACTTCATATGCAACCAATAACTTGGACTCGGAAAATGACAAAAAAAAGAGGGGGTAGAAGAAGAACCAAGCGAGAAAGAAGAAGAGAATGATGAGGAAAGTGAAGAAAAAGGAGGATTTCAGCTGGAGCAGATAGAAGAATCACGTTGGTATGCACAGCTTCCCATCAGTGAGCGTGATGAACAAGCAGCCATCTATGCTGATCAATGGGGTTATGAAGATTATTCCAGCAGTTGTTGTGGGCTTTTGAAGGAAGGAAGTATGTGGAATATGAAAAAGGAAGCTGTGAAGGATATAAAGGCTTACGCTATGGCAGAGGGCCGAGAGTACATCATTAAGGAATCTAGGCCGAGTACTTATTGTGTGGAATGTAAGAAAAAAAGCCAAGGATCAGTGCAACTGGAAGATACGTGTATCAAAGGACAAAAGAGATGAATTGTTCAGTCATTGAAAAATTGTGAAACACAACCACCCCCATACATGTACTCGCCTTCGGGACAACCCAGATCATCGTCAACTTTCATCAGAGTACATAGTACAGATGATTACAACGAGAGTAGCAGATAAACCAAATATTTCTATCAAGTCCATGAAGAATGAGCTACATGGTCGCTTGAATTATATGCCCACGTATGCAAAGACTTGGTGGACAAGAGATAAGGCATTCAAGCTATTATGGGGAGGTTGGGAAGAGTCTTACACTCGGCTACTGCAATGGTTTGCAGCATGTCAAGCAAGTAACCCTAGAACTGTAGTTCAATGGAAATTTTACCATGGACAATCCAGCATAGACCATTATACTGAACCATTTCCACCCAGAGTAAAGATGTTTCATTGAGTTTTCTGGGCTTTCAAGCCTTGCATTGAAGCTTTCAAGCCTTGTATGCCTATTATGGAAATTGATGGCACATTCTTGACTTAAAAATACCGACATACCTTATTGATGGTAAATATTGCCATATTGTCGATAGCATTTACTATCGTCGAAGGAGAGAATAATGAGAGTTTGCCATATTTTATGGAATAAGTAAGGTTGCACATTGTCAAAGACTGACGAGAAATATGTATTATTTCTGATTGACACCAGGGTATAATAAATACAATGACATATGCACATGGATGGGGACAATGTATGGATGTTGCTCATTGATATTATTTGAGACACATTGCTAGCAATCTCAACAAAAGATTTAACAACCCTGCAATGAAAAATGTGATGAAGATAGCAGGTATTAACATTTTTATCCAAAAACTTTTTATGATTAAAGTTAGTTGATTATCCAACATAATGTCATATCAAATATAATGTGTGCAGGAATGCAAGCCCAACCAAAGAAGTTACATGGTTATTTAGGTCAAGTTTACCAGGTTGATGAAGAGGTCTATCAGTGGATGATTGAGGACAAAGTAACTAAATGGAATTTAGCTCTTGATGGCGGACATCGATATGGTCACATGATGACAAATATTGGCGAGTGTGTCAACAAAGTTTTCAAAAGAGCACAATGGCTCCCTGTGACTGTAGTGGTTGCAGAGATTTATGCACAGCTTACTGATTATTTCCAAAAGAGAGCGACAACGTGTATTGAAGAGTGTATTCCTGGTGAGATAATATTGTCAAGTAAGCTCCATGCCAAGCTAGAAAAATGGGAGAAGAAAGCTCATGGCATACCATCTCAATATCTGATGTTCAAATATGTAATTTTACTGTAATGACTGGACCATCCTGTCACAGGGAAAAAGGTGGGAAAGTACATCGGGTGCATCTAGATAGAAGAATATGTCAATATGGCGAATTTCAAGTATTTCACTATCCTTGTTCACATGAAATGGCTTGTTGTATCAAGATGGACATCCCGAACGACAAAGTATATCTTGACCCTTTTGATTGACTCGTTTCTTAAACATTATATCTTAATTCTACTGAACAATGGACGATTGGTTGTTTGTTCGGTCTACCCGGCGTATGTCGGACAAGGTTGGCGTACGCCAACCTTCAACCAGCCTGAAGCTCAAGCGTGTGCCAACTACACCTGGCGTGAGCAAAAAGCTCTAGGAAGAACAAACCTGGCGTGCGCCAACTAGGCTGACGTGTGCTAATGTATCAGCAGAATTGCTATGAATTGCAATAAGAGTAAGTAGGGGTTGTTGTACCACAGGGATTGAGTTTTTAGGCCTACTCTTTGGTTCACTTGCTTGTCTAGGATAAGATTATGAAGTTTGGTTTGTTGAACACACTATCTAAAGTCTAAAACACAAATATAAAGATCACAAACTTAAGCTATTGGTTTACTAGTAACTTACTTACTATGAACAATAACTTAGGATACTAAAATGAGTAAGGTACCTAAACCAGCAACATAACCATAAGATTCAGGGGGTTATTAGTGTATGTGATGTTTTCGTGTGGTCTCATTTAATTTACAATAATCGATGCACACTCTCCATTCTATCATAGTTCTTATTGGAATGAGCTCCCCTTCTTCATTGATCACAACTGTCATTTGCCCTTTCTTGGGAACACAATAGATCTGGCTTACCCACTCACTATCCAAAATTGGATAAATAATACTAGTCTCGAGGAGCTTAATCACTTCTTTCTTAACAACCTCCTTCATGTTAGGATTAAGTCTCCTTTGTCAGTCTACTCTTGGTCTCGCTCCATCCTCCATGTGAATATGGTACATCACAATTTCTGGGCTTATTTCTTTGATTTCGGATATTTGCCAAGCAATAGCCTTAATCCATTTGTTCACTACTGTGAGCACTTTTCCTTCTTTCTCCTTAGTGAGCTTGTTTGATATTATAATCAGTAACTTCCCTCCATCTATTAAGAATGCATATCTTATATACGAGGGTACCTCTTTCAATACTAAGGAAGGAGCCTTCATAATCGAAGGTGGAGTCCAATATTTCAAATGAATTTTGAGCTCATCAAGTAGACCTTTCTTGTCAATTTCCTCCTTTACTTCTTCCACAATATCCTCATCTTCTATCTCTTGTTCTTTATCCTCTATTCTAGAGATATTTTCCTTGCAGAATTCGAGGATACACTCATCCACAACATCAATTTTCATGTACATCCCTTCATCAAGAGGATGGCGCATAACACTTGTCATATTAAACTCAACCTTTTTGTCTCCAATTATGAGTACCAATTTACCATTATGTACATCTACCAATACATGTGCTATGTTGAGGAAGGGTCTGCCATAAATCAGTGGATAGTTCTTGTCCTCAGAGAAATCCAGAACCACAAAGTCAACTGGGAAGATGAACTTGTCAATCTTTACCAAGACATCCTTAACTACACCGAATGGCTTCTTAATAATTTGGTCAGCCAACTAGAGAAGCATTGAAGTTGGCTTAACTTCACACAAACTTAGTTTTTGAAATGTAGACAAAGGCATCAAGTTGATACTTACGCCTAAATCACAAAGACATTTTGGAAACTCGGGTTCACCAATGAAGTAGGGAATTGTAAAACTCCCCAGATCTTTTAGCTTCATCAGGAGATTCTTTGAAATTAGAGAGCTATAATTAGCCATGAGGATGATTTTCTCTCCATCTTCCCACTTCCTCTTCTTAGTGACGAGTTCTTTTAGAAACTTGGTGTAGTGTGGAACTTGATCTAGCATCTCTAGAAAAGAGACACTTATTTGAACGTTCTTCATTTTTTCCATGAAACAGGGAAATTTATCATCCATTCTCGACTTTTTTTTACCCTCTGATGATAAGGTAGAATGGGGACTATTGGTGGTAGTGGTACGTACACTTCTTCTTCCTCCATAACTTCTTCTTGCGGCACCTTATCTTTCAGAATTTCTTCCTCCATAGCTTTGTTTAGATTCTGTACATCACTCACCTTAGCCCTCTCTTTGACTGCTTGAGAAGCTAATTCCTTGCCACTTCTCAAGGAGATTGCATTAACTTAGCCTCGAGGATTTGCCTCAGTAGAACTTGGGAGAGAGCCATATGTTAAAGACATTTGTCTTTGCAATTTCCCCAAGTTGTACTTCCATGTCGCGCATGGCAGTCGCTTGCCCTTTTAGAAATTGTTCCAAATTATTCTACCTTGCTTCATGGGCCGCTAATGCTTTCAAGATTTGACTTTGGTTGTTGGATGATTCTCCAGTTTGTTGGATAAACTTCTCCACCTTGTCAAATCTCTCTTTAAGGACTACCATTCTTTCTCCCAAAAATCCACGTGGTTGAAAACCAGGTGGTGGTCCATGTTGTGGGACACGCAAAGGCAATCCTTTATCAGGAACGATTGCCATACTGTCATCATTGTTTTTTTCTTTCCATGAGAAGTTAGGATGATTTCTTCATCCAGTATTGTATGTTGAGGAATATGGGTTGTTATCCATTTGATTTCTTCCTTGTCCTTGACCACTAACAAAGTTGACTTACTCTTTAGATTGGTTCATCATGGCACATTGATTAATCTCGTGGCTAATATTGCCACGGACTTTGCAATGCTATTGTACAACAACATCATCAACTTTGTTTAGGGTCAAATCACGCAACTGCTTTGCCATTAAATCCAACTGAGCTTGAAAAGATGAGGAAGCATCAAGTTCAATCATTCCTCTTTTCTCGCTTCGCTCAGTTACCTCCCTTAACTCTCTGATGGGGTTTTTTTTATCCCACTTCATTCTAGCCTGACCACGACTACCTAAAGCTATACTATGTGCCCCATCATCTGGCTCTGGTGGATGCGAAATACCCTGGACATAGTTGAACTATCAGATTGAGTGCCATTCCATGCAGTAGAACGATATCAGAGGCACATGTATTAACCATAACTGCCGATTTCGGTAAATCACAACTAGCAAGGACCCAATAACGACTTCAGAATACAGAACCTATATAACCTACAAGAAAAAGGTACATTTCATATGATTATGCAAAATTTTTGGACACACAAAAAATAAATTAAAATTTTTAGATAAACTTACATCTTCATTCTTCAGCTCATCCAATAGCCGTCGATATACCATCACGATCATACATTTCTTTAACTAGCGCTGATCTATCCTTCCAGCCCACTTAAAAAAACAACTTTTTGTGTTAACTATATTTTTTGTAAACCTTAAATACATAAACACCAAGTCCAAGTAGTTTATTGTTACCTAATGCCCAATGCTTGACCAAATTATGGGATCATCAGATCTTTAATGACTGGTTGTAGTGGGTTGATCCTCTCAGTAGTCCACATGCAAACAAGGGCAAGATCTCCAGCAATATAAACATTAGTTCGATAAGTGGCCCAGCATAGTTGGTTATATAGATGGGCAAGACAAGCGCTGTCCTAGCTATATGTGTCAATAGAAATACAATCCACCAAGATCAGCAACCAACAAGTAATGACTCTTGACTCGGCTGTCTCAGCAAATAAAATGTAGCCAATCAAACACATAATGCTTGCCCGTACATACTGTCGTACAATATGATCGTCAGCACCTGTCGATCAGGTCGACAGGGTCATAGAACTGCTCAAATTAGTGGATTGCAATGCTGTTACTGGTAACATAGCTTGGTGTATCCTTCAGGTTCCTACCGAAGCATTGCATAAATAAATCCTCCTAGTCTTTTGGTTTCTGCTATCCCGTCAGTAGGAGGCCCTTGATGGAAAGTCCGTAGAATACTCCTACGTCATGAAGCATAATGCTCATCTCCCCAACCAGCATGTAAAATATATGTATTTCTGGCCACCAACGCTCCACTAGTGCTGTAATCATAGCTGGTTCGATCATAACATGACCGCTGCACCAAACGTCCGAAAAACCAGCTGACTACATATATGCGAAGAATGCCATGTTCTCCACTGGCTTATGTTTCCATCGTCGCTGATAAACCTTCAAAATGGCTTTCACATCAAAATCATCACCACCATTGGATAATTCTACATTCCAAATGGCTTGTGACCGATGTACTTCTTGTCGCTTCAGTAACATCCTATCTGAAGGACCTCCATCACCAAATATCTCTCGGTGCCGCTGTGATGATATGTCTAAACAAGTATATTTTTTTAACAAATATAATAATTATTCACCAAAACCATACTAACCCTATTCAACTAAATTGTCAAGTAATTATCCAAACATATCACAGTAATCAAGCTATGATTCAACTTAATTCAACACATTTTACAAAATCAAAATTCAACAAAATTCAACTTATTCAAAAAGAATTCAACATATCCAAAAAATTGAACATATTCAAACAAAATTCTACATATTCAAAAAAAATTCTAACATATTCAAATTATATTTAAGCTATTCAAACAAGATTCAACATATTCAAAAATAATTCAACATAGTCGGTCAAATAAAATTTATACATTTTTAACCGAAAATCAGCATATTCAACGAAAACATAATAACAAAAAATTCAACATAATTCAAACAAAATATATTAACAAATAATTCTACATAATTCAACCAAAATATATTACCAAGAATTAAACATAATTCAACCCAATTCAACTAATTCAAATCAACATATTTATTCAATAAATCCTAATAAACACATTTTACTTTTAATTAATCAACTAAACCATAATTAACACCATTAACAACTAATTAATAAAAAAATTAATAATTAAGCTTAACAAACAATACTGGATGTTGAGTAGGTTCAGACATGCATGGATCGAGCTCATGAAGCGCTCGAGACGAGCAGGGAGAGGCAGATTAGCTGGGAGGATCAAGCTAAGTCAGGGCTGACCTAGGGAGGTGGTGGCCGAGAGAGGTGGTCGGCAAAGGGAGGTGGCGACCGGGCAAGGGAGGTGGTTGGCCGGGGTTGTGCTGGCCAGAGGGTGGGTGGAGAGGAGAAAAAGATGAGGAAGATAAGAAATAGGTGGTCTCGGTTAGGCTGGGCGAATTTAAACCCGGCTAACCAAGTTTTTATTTGGTCATTTGACCAAAAACCGGTTAAAGAATCCGACATTTGGTATAAGCAGAATTTAAATTGGTCAACCAAATGCCGGTTTTTTAACCGGTTTTTGGTTTAATCAGATAATAATTCCAGTTTTCGGTCAATCTAGATTTTTAATCTAGATTTTGGAGAGAGAAACACCAGTTTCATAATAAAAACAATTTGGGTACCAAATTTATAAATTTCGATGAATAGTGACACCAAATAAAAAAAATTCCGATACAACCCAATTGATTAGCCGAAATCCAAGTAATAAATTTGAAGTGGGTGATGGGTTAAGGTAAACTAATTTCGATAAGTTTCTTCATATGATATGACGGGAATGAATTTTATCGTGTACATATAATTTTATACATGATTATTCTCTAAACTGATATTGAAATAATTTTGTTCAGAATATTAAAATAATTTTGTTCACTTACTCTATTTATGTATATTTGAATAGTTCTACACAAATAATTTGATCAGATATATTTGAATAATTTCATTCAGATGATCACAAACGTTATAATAATTTTTTTATGTATGTTTGAATAGTTTCGCGTAGATAATTTGGTCAAGTCTATTAGAATAGTTGTTCGCCTATGCATAATGTTTCTAGCAGTTACGATTGAATGAATTTATTGGACATAATGATCGTATATATTATTCCACAAGACCGAATTTGGTCCCAGATACAACCCAAATGATTAACCATTTATTAGTATATTGTACATTGCACATTAAAACTCCTATAAATATTGTTAAGACTATAAAAAAATCACTTTGGAGAAATTATCATATAAAAGGTTCAAATTTTTCCTCTTAAAATAGTAAAATTTTAATTTATAATGAATGTGTAAATAATAAAAAATATTTTATCTATATTCTGATCACTTAAATCTCGACTTATCACAACAATTATTAAAAAAAATTAAGAAGATAAATAATTATGTAAAATTTTTCAAACAAACAATTTTAACACAAAATTATCTTAAGATATTTTTTAATTTGTAAAATATGTAAAAATATATGTATTTATTATAAAATATTAATTTATATAAACATTGAGATTGAATATTTATCATTCCAATTTTTTTAAAAAGTATTAGTTATTATGATAGAGATATTATCGTATTTTTACACTAATTTTGACTTGAGAAGAAAACTTTTGAGGAATTTAAAAAAATTATCACTTTAGAGGAGATCATTTTACATAGATTTTATTGTAATACTATTTTAATGAGTATTAAATATCTGATCAAAATTTTTTATTGGTCATATATTCTTAGCATTTTTGTTTCTTCGTCTCGGTTCATCCCAAAAATGTAAGTTCCCACATGAAAACATGTCTTTTTTATTTATCACAGGTATGAAGGTATCATATAAAAATGTATGAAACGTTCAAGTCATTTGTCTAAAAGCCTTGGTCTGTCTTATTTAGTTTATGTCGTGGAAATTTTTTGTTACTAGTAATCCATTTTTGGTCCGTGGAGGAATTTTTACGGTCCACAGGTTGGATGTATAATCAGCGTCATCTCCTAGTTTAATCTTTCCCTGGATAGTTGAAGATACCCGTTTTGAATTTCATTTGTTTTGGTGATTTTTTTCCGAAGGATTAACCGAAACTCATATTGATACAAATATCATACAATACGAAAAACAAAAATGCATCCATAAACAATGATAACTTGGAACACATAAAGCAAATTAATCCATAATCAATAGAATAAGATGGATGAAAGCAATGAGAATCAATAAACTACCAAAACCACAACAAATTGGAATTATGTCGAGGAAAGCTATTTATCTTGGTGATTACTGGCCTGGTCTCTTTTGCAAGGATGTCTATGCCTATTTTCCATTAAAGGATACCATATAACAAACATGAACGTTGGGTGGGACTGCGTTTTTAAACAACGAGAAGAAGGTTACAAGTTCAAGGCAGAAATAATTACAAACGATTTTCTAGATAATTGACATGCATAGGAGTCCACAGTCGTATAAACCCTTGATTACCCTATAATATGAACTTCGAATAATCGAGTAATTTGGCTTTAGCTTATTGACTAGCAACAAGTATAGAATATCTTGTAAACCAAGAGAAGAACGAGTAAAATGACTATTTCTCTTGAGAAGTAGGCCGGCTTAGAATGGGTTAAGGAACGGTGCTGAGGATTTCAATCCTCAGTATATACTAAGGGGGTTAATATTGTAAAATCACTTATCTAACTATTCATCCACTAACTATTCATCCACTAACTATTCATCCACTAAATATTCGAATTAAACCAGCAATAATCCGAAACAAACCAGTAATGCAGCCAACGAAACCATTAATACAACCAAATAAACCAGTAAAGTAACTAAGCAAACCAGCAATGCAACTA
>SOPF01024721.1:8807-24936 GCA_012979155.1 Hypericum perforatum | reverse complement strand
AACCAAATAAACCAGTAAAGTAACTAAGCAAACCAGCAATGCAACTAACAAAACCAGCAATGCAACTAACGAAACCAGTAATACAACCAACGAAACCAGTAATACAACTAAGCAAACCAGTAATGATCTGAAACAAACCAGCAATGCAGCCAAAAAAACCAGCAATGCAACAAACGAAACTATTAATACAACCAAACAAACCAGTAATGTAACTAAGCAAACGAGTAATGCAACTAATAAAACCAGTAATACAACTAACGAAACTAGTAATACAACTAAGCAAACCCGTAATACAACCAAGCAAACCAGCAATGCAAACAAACAAACCAATAATGTAATTAAGCAAACTAACAATGCATTACTAGTTTGCTTAGTTACATTACTGGTTTGTTTGGTTGTATTAATGGTTTCGTTGGCTGCATTACTGGTTTTGTTGGTTATATTATTGGTTTTATTGGTTGCATTACTGGTTTGCTTAGTTACATTGCTGGTTTATTTAGTTGCATTACTGATTTCGTTGGTTATATTACTGGTTTTATTGGTTGCATTACTGGTTTGTTTAGTTATATTACTGGTTTGTTTGGTTGTATTTATGGTTTCGTTTATTGCATTGCTGGTATTCTTGGCTGCATTACTGGTTTGTTTCGGATCATTGCTGGTTTGCTTAGTTGTATTACTGGTTTCGTTGGTTGTATTACTGGTTTCGTTAGTTGCATTGCTGGTTTTGTTAGTTGTATTGCTGGTTTGCTTAGTTACTATACTGGTTTATTTGGTTATATTAATAGTTTCGTTGGCTGCATTGCTAGTTTTCTTGACTACATTGCTGGTTTCATTGGTTGTATTACTGGTTTTATCGATTGCATTAATGGTTTGCTTAGTTACATTACTGGTTTGTTTGGTTGTATTAATGGTTTCGTTTGCTGCATTGCTGGTTTTCTTGGTTGCATTGCTGGTTTCCTTAGTTGTATTACTGGTTTCGTTGGTTGTATTGCTGGTTTGCTTAGTTACATTACTGGTTTGTTTGGTTGTATTAATGGTTACGTTTGCTGCATTGCTGGTTTTCTTGGCTGCATTGCTGGTTTGTTCGGATCCAAATGAAATGAACAGTAATTTTATTTAAAACTGTATAGTGATTTTATTAGTGGATGAACAGTGATTTTCTTAGTGGATGAACAGTAATTTTTGTCAAAAAGTCTTAAATGCCCTTATTAATGTAGGCCATTGGATCAGAATATTTAGAAAAATATATTGATCCAATGGCCTATATTACCCTCAGTATATACTGAGAGAAATCTCCCTCAGCACCTGATCCAAACGCGCTTAGAATGTATAGAGAGAGCTCAAAGGAAGATGAGCCGATTAGTCAACGAAGATTGCCTGTGTGGATGAACTCAAGTGGCTGGCCCCACCAACAATGGCGTCATTGTTGGAGTCTCATGCGCACTCAAAAGTAATTTGAAATCTTCGCTGGTCAACTATTTAAACCAACTCAATAATTACCAGATAATTAAAAAAGTACTACTCACAATTCTTTCCGTTGAATTTGCTGCAGTTATTAAATATTTCTAAATACACCAGCTTCTACATGAATTGATGATTAATATGGGCAATGGTCAAATACCGCACCATAAAAGTATTTTTTTATAAGTAAAGTTTTATAGCACGTTAGGATTTGAAATCTAGGCCTCCTTAAAATCACACTCTCCATACACTTTTTATATAGTTAAGTTAAATTCTAAATTGAGTACTTTACCTACTCGTACATCAAAATAGTGTACGAATCAAACTTTGCCAACATGAAGTAGAAGAAATACCACCATCAACAACTGTTGGAGTAGTATCGCCAGCAGTTCCACCTATAGTGACCATCGATGGTGGGATCCTAGAAGTCCTAAATAACTTACTAGCTAAATAATAATAATCAGTGCATGTACTACGAGCTGATGAGTATCATCAATTTCAAAGGGTAAAACCTTCCATATATGATGTTGCTCCGAATGCTAATAAGTCGAGGATTGGATAATGCAGACAAAAAAATATTTTCTAGATTACCCATATGGAAGAAGATGAGAAAGTACTTTATGCATACTACATGCTAGTTGGAGATGCACGGGAGTTGATCAATGAATCTGCCAAACAAATAAAAGAGGAAAATAGGTGCAACTCTGTGAGGCAATACTTAGAAATTTCTATGGTAAGACTTCCTCATAGTGTGAATCTGCTAGTTGACAGCACATTTCTATTGGCTTAAACTCTCCATGTCCAAGTTGCCTAAAAACAGTTGCCAGTGTGTCATTTGCTACCATAGGAGTAGTCTTGCCATCATATCACTACTTCTTTCTTGTGATGATCTCATTGGGAAATTGAGCATATTATGGTCTTTGATCTAACATCTCTAGGAAGGAGGGACTATGGTGCTGGAGGAATATATGGTTCATCATCCTCGATCTATACTCCACAATATGATGGCCCTCACTTGCCCTCGCGGGTTCGACTCTGTGCTACTAGATAGAGAACCTAATTGTCTTTGAGTATTTATTGTAGCCAAATTTTCAAGCTCGATCTCTATCTTCTGGAGTTGTGGCCTACCCCTTTAGGTATGTTTCAAATTCATGTTGACGTGCCTCACAACGATCCATCCATTATCCTGTTATAATTTGTTATTGGATGGACTAGTGGATGAGCCCTACATATTTATCAATTTTGTCACTCATTTCCTTGACTTGTTTGCCCAAATATGGCTTCATGACTTAATATTACCTAGTATGCCTTGATATGACTCAACATGACTTGATATCTCTAAATATTACTCTATACGACTCAATCTATTTAAATATGACTCAATATAACTAAATATGCCTTGATATGACTCAATATAACTACATATAAAAGTTGTTCACACCCATTATACCTTGCTTAGGGGCTTTGTCAATCGGCTTGCCAATCAACTGACCTGCTTTCTTGAGTAAACAAAGGAACTACCCCTATTTTAACTTGGAATAAGCTTTTTCTCTGACACTTATTTTTTTGGCCTCTCTCTTTCATAAAAATGTCAAGGTCTATTTTTGTCATTGGCGACTTTTGATATAACTAAATATAAATCGATATGACTCGACATAATTCAATATGACTCAATATATGTCAATATAACTAAATATGACTTTATATAACTAAATAACTCAATATAACTTGATATGATTAAATATGACTCAATATAACTTGATATGACTCAATATGACTAGATATAATTTAATATCACTCTGTATAACTAAATATGACCCAATATTATTGGAAAAGACTAAATATAATCCAATATGTCTCAATATAAATAAATATTACTTGATATAACTAAATATGACTTAATATAACTAGATAAAAGTTAATATGACTTGATATAACTAAATATGATTCAACATGACATGGTATAACAAAATATGATTCAATATGACATGGTATAACTCAATAGTCAACAAAATGGTGAGCTATTAAGAGATTTAGTCAGGCCACTTCTTCTTTAGCACAGGCATATCAACATGACCATTAGATTTCCATATTATAATCATATACTAAATAGCTCAATAAAGAACTTACAAACTCCTTGTTGGGTAGTTTAAGACAATCCCACTTAGGATGGCGATACTTTACTCTCATGTTATTCATGGCTTAACAATCAACACACATCCTCTATGTTCTATCTTTTTTTTGGTATAAGTAAAATTGGAATAGCACAAAAGAGGGTGTAAGTCGATTGCTAGAAAACTTTCCTTGGGCTCAATTGCCGACAAAGGAGGACAAGATAATTGTCGGCCCCATAGCAATTGGCAATAGAGATAAATTTTGGATGGATTCTTGAGGAAGTTGAGGAGTTCTTGGACACTCGATGTTAGGGTAAATGTTAGAAATTTGAGTCAAGCAAGGATAAGCATTGGGGAAATAAAGAAAAAGAAAGAGAGAGAGAAAAGGAGGACCAGGCAACAAAAATAGAGAAAGAAGGAGTTGGATTGGGCGACAAAGCCAAAAAGAGAGAGAAAACAGGGAGAAAAAAATGTGAGTTTTCAGTTACTACTCTAATTGGTATAGATCGAGAGAGAAAAGAAGTTATTAGAAAATTCCTAAGCTTTGGTATTGTTTTTTTAATCTTGGTGATTAGGATTTGGGGGATTGGTGAAGAGAGGTTAGGGTACAGAGAGTTTAAGGGAGACTAATAACACCTTAAAAAGTTTAAAAAAATAGGAAAAAATTTAACTTTGATACCTATGGTTTGGCAAATTTTGCGTAATGATCCTATGGTCCTAAAACACAACTCGTGATCCTAAGGTTGGTTAATTATTTACGACATAGCCTTGGGACAGCTTGAAACCCAAAAACTACTCTGAGCCTAAATACGCTGCTGTTTTGTTGGTAACGAGGTGCGCCAAATTAGAAAAGTTGGTCTGGTTGTAATGTGACATGGGCTATTACAATTTCTTTTTCAATCCCCTTTTTTAAATGTTATTAAAAAACCGCACCTTAAAAAAAGACATAGGACCCACGATTTTGCTTCCTTCTTCTCTCCCTCTTTTCTCTTCCACTCATAAACCAATGAATCTTCGCTCGCTCCCTCTTCCCACCCTTAACAGAATTCTACCACCACGATTCCACTTCTGAGTCGACTCCCCTGGGTACTCTCTCTTCGTTCTTGTTGTTGTTTTGTGTTAGGGTATTAGGGTAATGGTGTTTTTGGGTTTAGGGTTTAATTTTTCACTTTCCATGTTTGATTTTTTTGTTTCATGTTAGGATCCAAGGTGATTTTCTACTAATATGGATGAAGAGCGTCTGAAGATTATGTTTCATTATGGTGGATCCTGGGTTAAGGGTAATGGTGGAAGGACATATGTTGGGGACAATCAAATATTGTGTTTTGATGGGGGTTAGATTCGACAATAACTAGCTGGATTATTGGAATATCCTCAGGTTCTACAAGGCTGGGTTAGGTTTAGAGGCTATGCATATGTGGTTTAAAAATGATGATATGAATGGCGATGATAGGTTGGTTGATATTTTTGATGGTGTGCAGATAATGGAGATGATTAGGGTGCAAAGAGATTACCCCATAACTCATGTGTATGGCATTGAAGTTGGACTTCATCTTTCTTATATTGAGGAGTTAAGTAGGCAATTGGAAGTAAATATGGTTAGGACAAAATTTTCTAATGACATTGAGGAGCAAAAGAAGTTGTTTGGAGCGAGGATAGCGAAGACAATGATTATTTTCCCTGAGCTAAGGCTAAGGTAGTGGCAGATGCAGATGAAAGTTCTAAAAAGGACAAATATGGAGACATGATTAGTGAAGAAGATGTCGAGCCTGTTGTCAAAGCTGTTGTTGAGCCTGAAGATGCTGAGCTTACTGTCAAAGCTATTATAGAGCCTGAAGATGCTAAAGAAGAAGAGGCTTTTGCTTATCCTCCTATCAAAGAAGCATATAGTGAGCCTGTTATCGAGGAAGCACCAACAGCTCCTCAGTCTACTGTTAAAGATGCTTATGGAGATACTTCTGATTTTGTGGGTGAGGAACAACCCATTTATGGGGACACTCATTTAGAATAGGTGAGGGACATTGATGATACTTTTCAGGATTATCCCTATTTTCTGAAGAGTAGGAGGAAAAGGATATGTTGGCAAATGGTATGAAGTTTATGCTGTGTCAATAATTTAGGAGGGCTTTAAAGGAATGGAACCTAGCTAAAGGTTCTGATACTAAGTGGAAAAAGAACAACAACTATGCAACAACTGCAGTTTATAGACATGAGTGTGGGCTTAGGGTGCATCCATCGTTGATAAATGAAGATGGGTCTTTTCAGATTAAGATGTTTGCTCCTAAATACAATTATGCAAGGACATGGAAAAATAGGTTGGTCAATGCAAGTTATATTGCTAAGAAGTTTCTTCAAGAGATTCGCAATAATCAAACTTGGCTAGTGATTGCTATATAAAAATCTATTCAAGAGAAGCTCAAATCTCAAGTTACTATGGCTTAGTGTTATAAAGCTAAACGGATTGCTCTTAATGTCATCAATAAGGATGCAACAATACAATACCAAGCGCTTAAGGGACTATGTAGCTATTATCTTTGAGCACGATGAAGGTAGCCAAGTGAAGATTATAACTCGTGATGGCTCACCAGGGTTGGATAAGGTTCAAGAAAAAGGTGCTTTGAATCCTACTTGGGTACCCCGACCACTTGTTCCCCAATTTTTGTACATATATGTCCAATTTGCTACAAGAAACGAGGCTTTTTCTCAGGTCTACAGACTTTTGTTGGGTTGGATGGCTATTTTCTCAAGAGTCCAATGGATGGACAATTGTTGTCTGCTGTGTGCAAAGATGGAAATGAAACCATGTACCCTCTAGCAGTTGGTATAGTTCATGTAGAAGATAAGGCTTCTTGGGATTGGTTTCTTCAGAATATTATCGATGACTTTGGCCATCCTAATAAAACACTGATGGTTTTCATATTCGATAAGCAAAAGGTAATGTGTTTTATAGTGTTTAATAGTGCTTTTTTATGGAAGAGTGATGTTGAGTAACCTATTTTTACCTTTTATGTTTAGGGACTTAAAGAGGTTATGAATAGGCTTATGCCTAGTATTGAGCATAGAATCTGTGTCTAGCATCTATATGAGAACTTCAGAGGGACATTCAAAGGCCAAAAGTTTAAGGAGTTGCTATGGAGTGCTTCAACAATAGCAAGTAAGACAAGATTTACAGCATATTTGGAAGAGATGAAGAAGTTGTCCCAAGGTGAAGAAGTTGTCCAATTTTGGATGCAAAAAGATCCATGAAGCTGGTCTAGAAGTCACTTCAGCACTTACTACAAAATAGATCTTGTCATCAATAACATCAGTGAGTCCTTTAACTCTTTCATTTGTGAAGGATGTGATTTGCCTATTCTGTCGATGCTAGAGTGGCTTAGATACAAGTTGATGAAGAAAATCTATAAGAGAAAGAACTTCATTGACAACTACAAGGACTATCTTTTTCCTACAATCCAAAAGATATTAGATCGCGCTATAAAGGCATCATATAATTGCTTTCCCAATCCTGCGAGTGATCAAAAATTTGAAGTTGATTGTGGTGGTTGTATAATAGTCATTGATATGAAGGCAATGACATGTACGTGTTAGATGTGGGAGCTTACTAGCGTACCATGCAAGCATGCTATAGCAGCCATACACCTTAGTGGTTGAACCCAAAAACATTTGTTGACAAATGCTATTTGAGCTTGACTTTTAATATCATGTATAGCCAATACATTGCATCTTTGCCAAGTAAAAAAGAATGGCTTATGTCGAAGAACTAAGATATCTATCCACCTAATGTGAGAAAGCCAACTGGAAGGCCGAGAAAGAAGAGAAGAAAGGCTGTTGATAAGGAACGAGTTGGACTAAAGACATCTCGTACTAGAGGTATTGTAAAGTGTAGTAATTGTAAGGCAGTAGGGCAAAATGCATAAGTGATGTGAGCACACATCAGAGCACACCTACTATCATGCTTCAACACTCACAACCAGTTCATGTTCTAATTGGATCAATAACTAGAGCAAGGGCCAAGAAGTTTCAAACTAAATTTAATCGATTAATGCAAGAAGTTTGGGCTCAATCCAATGTGTGCAAGACCAAGGATGTCCAACAAGCTCATGAAAAACCCATGCACGTCATTGAAGCTAAATTTGGAAGCTTAGGATGCACGCAATCTTCTAAAAGCATGCACGTATAAAGATCAGCCTATTTTGGATATGCATCAACCTATTTTGGACATGCACTACTAGATATTATACACTTAGATTTGTTTCTTGTTTAGTTGTTTTAATTTGGCCAGAATCTCCTTGTTTAGGAATCCAATTTTTGGCCAGACTAGAAGCTCCTTTTTAGGAGCTGTTTTGTTTAAGAATATTTTGATACTTTGGAGCCTATATAAAGAACTCCTAGGAATAAAAATGAGATAGACATCTTTTGCATAATAAGCTCATGAGTTTGATAACTCTTTGTGTGTTCTTTCTTAGGCAAGTGCGTGACGTACGGAAAATTGATGAATAATCTAATGCATAATTAAATAGTATAGTGGGTAAATAAGATTTGAACTAAGGGTTGGACACAAAGTTAAACACTTATAGAAGTGCAACTTGGGTAATAATTATTTCGAGTGAAAATAGTTTATTTACGACAAGAGTAAATAATACTAAGAATGCAAAAATGTAAAAGATAGAGTTTTAATGATAAAAAGAACTGAGCATGATACCTTTATGAATTTACTGCCTATACCGAGGTTATGGTTCTTATGAATCCTAACTAGTACCCAGAGTTGCCTAATGCATCTACTTAATGCTTTCGCTCATTAAGTTGATAAAACCAAGGTCGTAAAGGCCTAAGTTACTAATGAATGCTTTCACTCATGAACTAGGCTTAGGACTAAAGCAATCCTAATTATGATGATTCCTCCTAACAGGCTATCTTTATGACATCAAGACGTCTCATTAATGCCTAACAATATCCCAATTAATTCTTTCATTAACTCGAGTGCCTGTCGGTCCAATCTTATTAATTTGAATTGTAACTTAGGTGATCAAGCTAAGTTAAGCATTACATTCACCAACTAATAACTACTGCGCTTGATATTCGAACCATAACCCAATACAACAATCGATCACATGATCAAGGCATCGTGCTCACAAGAAGACTACTCGCTATGCATGACAATAATAGCCAAAATAATGAATATGAATTTATATTAATAAAATTGGGTAAAGAAAGTTTAGTCTAAATGATTCTTCCTTCTACCCAAAACAAACTAAATGAATCCAGCCGAGAGCCTCCAAATATTGTTCAAATGTATTGTGAACAAAAGTTGTTTCTAAACTAAGGATAGATGCATATTTATACCCTAGCCACCAAAAAACCTACAGAAATCCAGAGTTCTTCCTAACTAGTAGGTCAAAATTGCCTAATCAGTTGGACTAGTGACTACTAGACTTGTAGCAATCGCTACTCCAGAGATGCCTTCAGATTTTCTAGTGCCCGCTAGCTTCGTAGCTCCCATTGGCTTCAAAACTCACTCTCTGCCCCTAGCGCTCGTTGACTTCGTAGCATCCACTAGCTTCCCTTTGAGACCTCCATCTTGGTCCACTTCCTCGCTTTGCTCCTTATCGCACTGCTTTCACCTGTGATGACTGTGTAAACATCAATAAGCAACCATTTAGAGTTCAACCATAATAGCAAACTAAAACACTGAATAAGTGCCATAATCATTGCAATAACAACACCTATTTTATCACCTAGATGCGCAATTACAAGGCTAAATTAGCGTGCATCACCCCCAGGGAAAGTGCATCAGTACCATCGAGTTAATGGTCCTTTTCTAATGTTGATCAATCCACCCTAAGCCATACCCTTTTACCACACATTCTCCTTATCAAAATGCTCGAAATAGCAATAGTATAGACATAACACCCTTGATTGTTTAACTTACTTTTTGCACTAAGTGGACTATACTAGAGAATTGACCACATGTGTCTGGTGGTCAACTTCCTATCGCTCATGTGCATGTTTGAGATCTCAAAATGGTATACATCATACTCAATAATACCTCAACTAGCATGGGACTTGTAATCAAGAGTGACTTTCCATTAGGTTGTAATGGGGTTAAGGCTAGGGTGAGGATATAAATATATGGGAGGTTGCTAAACCGCCCAATCTGAGAAGCTACACATAAATGTTCTAACTCTCATCTATTCTAAACATCTCACACTACATCACTCATCCCAATGTGCCCAATCCTAAGGCTATTTTGCTCAAGACTCACTACCCTTTCATTGTGCTTTCTTTTCATATCCACTTTCCACTTTTCCATCGTTTTTCACTTATTCCTCGCCAAATTTCCACTTTTCCTCTTTTTCTTTTCTTTTCTTTTTATTTTCAACATTTTTACTTCACTTTTCTTTCCTTTGCACAATTTGAAGGTGGTTGGTCTCGGCTTCTTTATCAGCCTCAATTTTACTCTTCTCCTCTATTATTCAACTGTCTCCCCCCAGCTATTCTACCGCGTGAACCCTTACATAATTCCTCTAAGCAATGAGTTACTAATGCATCCTCAGACCGGGTTGTTAGAGGTGAGGTAGGTTATAAATATGGGTTCACACATTGGCTTTAATCATTTCAATAAATAGGCTCAAGCTCAATGGGGCTAAACAACATATAATGAAGGGATTTTGGATCTAAGGCTCTAGGTTTAATTATAAAAATGGCCCCCAATATGTGACTAATCCTATGCTAGGAAATTATATGAGTATTGGCATACCACTCTCATCATCCAGATCACGTACGCATCTCATAAATGACTAAAGATGGTTGTCTCGTCTTTTGGCTCAAATATTCTCACCAGGTCACTCGTTAGTGCTACACCTAGTGTGACTATTAACCTAAACAGCCAAGGATATTGTCACTATACAGTGCTACACGTCACTCTCTGATATGATTCCTGAGTGGCATGGGGTTTGGGCTTGAGGCAAAAAAAATTCAACAATTCTAAAGGGGATTCATCATTTGCAGAGGACAAGAGCACTTTAATCAAAGGCACAAGACACACATAGTCTAAGGGAGCCACATCCATCAAATCAAACAAAAACAAAGGCACCAAAGAAAAACTAACAAATATGATGAATACAAAGAATCACCAGAATAGACACACAAACATAGAGAGTACGTGAAACACACACAGGCATAGACTTATGCAAAAACCCCATACTTGTTGAACACATTATCCTCAATATGGGACAATGTGGGCAGATGCAATACATCATGTAATGCACAAAAGAGAAAAGAAACATGTGCAAACAAAAATGACAAAGAAAAGTAAAAAATATGGAAGTGGGGCTCCCTGGTCAATGGTGCGGTAGAGATGGTGATCCAAACTAAATCCAGAGCTAGGCCCAATTTGCTGCATTAGTGGCTTCACGATGCTTGTTGTATTCCTGCTGGGCTGTGAGCTGGTCTCAGAGGTCTTCTTGATCAGCGTGGTACTACTCCCAGTGTTTAACTTGATCAGTGGCCAAGTTCTCAACATGGAGTCGCAAGTCATTGATGTAGTCAGTCAAGGTCTCAACCTGGGTTTCTAGGTTACCAATGCATTCAGACAGCTCATTGACTTCTTCTTGGTGCTCTGGGATTAGGAAGCTATCGTCCTCACAAAGTTGGTCTTATACAACCTTGTGGTCCTTCTACTTCATGATCGCATAGGAGTTCATGCCATTCTGCTCGACCTTGGAGACTAAGTGTCAGGCCACTAGTCGGTTGCAATTAATGACACCACCTAAAACCTTCTCTGCAGGGGCATCATAACCTAGAAGAAAATGAGCTACCAAAGCAGAGATAAGAGTGCCAAGACCAAGGTTCTGTGGTTTTTTCCATTAAAGTGTATGATATATGACATCACATATCATTACATATTTCATCTTGTTTATGTCTTGTGTTGAGGAGTGGGATATCTGCCAAAGTTTGGGTGTTTTATAGGTATTTGGATTGTGGAGATGAAGATGACGTAGAGTGAAGAGAGATCAGATAGCATGGACAAGAAATTGAAGGCGAGAAGAGGATATATGCTAAAGGCCCCGCATTCGTTGGGTTTGACCAGCGTTTGTTGGTAGTGTAATAGAGTGTAAACCAGTGTTCGCTGGGTATGGCTAGCGTTCGCTGATGATTTGGCAGATTGTAACCCAATGTTTAGTAGGATTACTTAGCATTCACTAGCCAGGCCGCAGAAAACTTTTCAGCCTGTTTAGTTTAGTTAGGACTTTTCTCATTTAGGTTTGCTTTTCTTAAGAACTATATAAGGTGTAAAAAATTTGTAAGTAACTCGTGACGGCTTTAGCACATGGTTTATTTAATTTCACATTTACTTTTAATACAATTGTTCTTACTTTCAAGGATCCTGATCAACAGTTAAAATCTTCAATCAACACGGTATTTTCATACTTCGTAATCAAGAATTATCTTTTCATTTAGTTGCTTGATTAATCTTTGGTTGATTGATTTATGTTGTTCGTTGGAATTAAGATTGACAAACTTAGTTCTAGCATAGATTGCATCAAATTGTTTATAAGTTTAGTTAATCGCTATTCAAGTTTAGGATTGACAACCCTAGGTTCGTTTAACGACTCGTAATATTAATTATCAATCAATCATTCAACTTCAACTACTTAGATTAAGATTTGGGAATTCATAATCCAGTACTTAGAGAATTGATTCATCTGTCCCTGTGGAGACGATCTTAGTTGTCATTATATCAATTGATTAATCATGTTCTCTTGCACGTAATTTAGACCCAATATTTATCATATCAAGTTTTTGGCACCGTTGCCAGATTTAATCAATCTGTCTTTAATATTAGATACAGTTTTCCTAATCTTGAGACTAAGCCTTTTTACACCTTTGTATTCATCATTACACTTGATCCTCTTTGTTGAGTTTTGCAGTTTAATGAAGGTGCAGGAGGTGTATGCTACATACCCGCTCTGCCAACAACCACTCCTTGAGCACGATCCAGAAATTGAATGAACCTTTCGCTCGAGAAGCTTTTGCTCGAGAAGAAGGAACAGACTTGAGGAAGAGATGGCAGATTAGAATTAAGTAGTTAATGTTTCCACAAACAATCATGGGAGAAGACAATCGCACCCTAGGCTGGTTGATCTTTGACCCAGCATTGAGTACCTAACTACAGAGGCCAATACTTTTGAAATCAAGTCTAGCCTCATCAATATGTTCCATGGAGATCAGTTTGGGAGCTCTCCTTTGGAAAGTCCTAGAAGCACATCCAAACCTTTGAAGATCATTGCTCGATAGTCAAATACAATAGAGTCTCAGCAGATGCCATCAAGTTGTGACTGTTTAAGCAAAGCTTGAAGGATGATACTAGAGAGTGGGTGGATGTATTTCCCGTAAGCACTTTTACCATATAGGACAAGCTTGCAGACAAATATCTAAAGAAGTAATACCCACTAGGTAAGACTAACCAACTACGCAACAAGATCTCTCAGTTCAAATAGTAGGGTGGCAAATCTCTACATGAGGCATGGCATTGCTACAAGAGGTTACTCCACGACTGCCCACAACATTAGATCCCAGATTGGATGCTTCAAATATTCTACAACGGATGTGAGCCACAAGTTTGAATCAACTTGGATGTAGCAAGCCAGAGGAGATTTGACGGACAAGGATGAAGCTAAAGGTTTGAATCATGAGTGGGGAGATCGGGTAGAAAGGAAGAAAGTGGCTACAGTTCAAGACAACATGTGGCAACACTCATGCAGTTAGTCCAAGCCACATATGCACCACCATCAACCCCACCTGCTCAGGTTTGCGAAATCTGTACTAGACCTCATATTACTGCTACGTGTGCTTTATTAGCTAAATCTGTGAATTATGTGGGTAATACGAACAAGAACAATGATCTGTATTCTACTACATATAACCTGGGATGGAGAAAACACCCAAATTTTTCATGGAGAAACAATGCAGGTCAGCAGATACCTTAACAGTAGAAACCACCTATAGCTACTGGCAATGCTCAAGGTCCATCACCGCAACAACCCCAGATATATTAGCAGAAGTGACAACAAGCACCACCCCAGTAAGATCGTAGGAATGAAAATGAGTTAAGGAAGCAGGTTCTCAGTCATGAGGCTATGATCAGAAATTTAGAAATTCAAATTGGTTAGCACACACTTCAGTTAAATACAAGGCAGCCGGGCACACTCCCAAGAATACAGAAGCCCCTCTAGCCAAGTAGGAGCAGTGCAAGACAATCACAACTAGGAGTGGATTAGATTTGGGGAAGAATGCTATAAGCACAGTACTTAAGCCCCCAGGGAAATCAGTGAGCGAAGAGGAAGAAGAAGAGTTGCGGGTACCTCCTGTGGCGAAGAAGAACACATCCACAGCAGACACTGTCAAGCCAGCATAATAGAGAAGATATCCTCCTCCACCTTTTCTTCAAAGAGTGAAGAAGCAGGCATCTTACTCCAGTTATCAGAAGTTTCGGGAATTATTTAAGAATCTCTATATCAACATTCCGCTTCATGATGCATTCGAGCAGATGCCTACTTACAAAAAGTGGATCAAGGAGTTCATCTCAAAGAAGAAAAGTATTAACGAATTTACGGTCATCCCATTGACTAGAGGATGTAGTGCAGTTTTGACCCAAGACCTCCCTCAGAAGATGAAGGATCTTGGCAGTTTCACCATCCCATGCACCATTGGAGATCAGATTTTCAAGAAGGCACTCATTGATCCGGGATCTAGCATAAATCTCATGCCATACTCCATATTTTGGAAGCTTGGGTTGGGAGATATAAAGTCTACATCAATTGTCCTCCAGCTTGCAGATTGGTCAATGGCTCGACCCAAGGGAATCGTAGAGAACATGTTGGTGAAATTTGACACGTTGATTTTTTCAGTGGATTTCATCGTCATGGAGATAGAAGAAGACTGTGATGTCCCACTACTCTTTGGATGTCCATTCCTGGCCATGAGAAAGACTAGTATTAATGTGGAATAGGGAGAGTTACGGTTCAAGGTCTATGATGATGAAGTGATATTCAATGTCTTTGAAGCTGCCAAGTACCCCTCCACTGAAGATGACTGCTACAGAATTGATAGAGTTGATGAGATTGTCACCATGAACAATTAAAAGGCTCTCATCAGGAACAACTCACACTTAGCACAAGATTCTAAAGGTGAAGAGGCTGATATTGAACTGATAGAGTAGGTGTCATGGATACGCGCAGCAAAATCTCTTGAACTAAAGAACACACAATGGTCAAAGCTCCAAGCATCTATTATCACACCACTAGAATTAGAGCTCAAACCACTCCCAGGACACCTTAAATATGCTTATCTGCATAAAAGAAATAACCTTCTTGTCGCTATCTCTACCTCCTTAACTCTGGAACAGGAAGAACAGCTCCTACAAGTGATCGAAAAGCATAAAGAAGCAATAGGGTGGACACTTGGCGATGTAAAAGACATTAGTCCTTTCCTCTGCTAGCACAGATTATTCTAGAGGAAGACTTTACACCATCAGTGGATGCTCAGCGGTTGAAGGAAGTAGTGTGGAAGTCGTGTGGAAGGAGGTGATCAAGTGGTTGTATGCCGGCATTATCTACCCAATCTCAGACTCTAATTAGGTAAGTCATGCCCAATGTGTGCCGAAGAAAGGAGGGATTACTGTTGTACACAATGAAAACAATGAGCTGATTCCTACATGGGTAGTCGTCGATCATCGAGTCTGTATTGATTTTTGAAAACTAAACAAGGCCACCATGAAGGATCAGTTTCTGTTATCCTTCAGGATATTTTTCCTGAATAAGGTTGATTTGAGCCAAAATAACGAAAATAGGGTTGTCAGAAGTTATTTTCTATGTTTGGGTCAAACCCGCGAGAAAAATTGCGAGATTGAAAATGCACAAAAACACAAATTTTTTGGCGTGTTTACACATACCCGCAATTTATACTGCGGTTTCATTAATTGAATTGCCGGCTCAACGGCTCGTTTTAGAGCGGCTTGCTTGTTTTTGTGTGTGGACTAACTTTGGACTATTTTAATTTATTATTGTTTAGGATTTTAGTAATTGAAGTAGCTAGCCGAAGTACCAATTTATATTTGAATAAACTTATAAAATGGTTTTCTATTTGGATAAGCATAATAACAATAATATCAAATTGTGTTTTTTTAATACGTTAGTAGTAGCTAGGTAAGCGGATAACAACCTAATATTAATAACTTTTCATATCTCAATAAAATTTTCCTTTATGAAATAAAATTTTATTCAGAGAAATGTTACAAAATTTATTTCAAATAAATCTTATCCAAATATTGGGTACCGCCTCAATTTTTCTAATTCGTACCTCGCATTTTTTCCCATGACCAATATTTACTTCTGTTGTGCAAATAAATAAATATGTTAGAACGTCGAAAACGATCTAAAGACGGATCCGGAGTGGTCGTCCCAAGATGTGATTCGAACGAATAAGGCAAAGATGGAAAAAATATGAGAAAAGGAAAAGAAGATATGTAGATCTGACTTGGTAGATAAGAAAAG
>SOPF01024720.1:0-11210 GCA_012979155.1 Hypericum perforatum | reverse complement strand
TTTGATTAAATAATTCTCAAATCTAAAAAATCTTTTGACAAATTTGATGAAATTAGTATCCAAAAGTAGAAAAACATGTTCCAAAGAAATATGACCATGAGTCACTAGAGCTTTTGAAAGTAGATTCTTCAAGCCATATAATTTAAAACTCTATCAAGTCTTTACAATATGTTAGCCACATATTTCTCCATGCACTTGATCTTACACATATCTCTAAGATCAAAAACTCTTTGATATAATTATAATCTACAATCAGAATACAAAAACTACACAAAAACTCTTTCATTCAACAACTTAGTGTAATAACAAACGTTCATAAAACATGACATTCTTATTTCGAGGCATTTGCAAACATTAACACATTAAAAAATAAACTCAAAACATAAGCAACCAAAAATATAACCTAAAGCACATTCTCCAACATTATTGTTGCATTTGTTATACAATATCAATATTGAGTTGTTGGTTTTTGTTGAAATTTGATTTAATTGATTGGTTATCAATATATTATGTTCCTTATGAGATATTTTTTATTATTTTTTTTAGACTTATATGTATTTGGGATTATTAATTGTTTGGTTATTTGAAAATGATTCATTAGATCCATTATCCACAGATTCATGAACTTCATCATTCATCAATTTTTGTTTTAGATTTGTACTCTAGACTAGATGGTGGTCATCCATTTTAAGGCCAATGATCTTAATACTGAAGAAAGATAAAGTTTATTTCTTGTTTTGGGTGTAGAATCATATCAAATGAAATTCATTTGTAACTTTAATTTGATGTGATTATTTTTGCCTAATATATTTTCTTCCGTGAATATTAATATGATGTTTTATTCTGCAAAAAGCAATTTATTCATTTCGGGAAATTTGTATTTATTGTTTTGTTATTTGTATCAACTAAATATTGATCATGACGTCTATAAATATAGCTACCTTTAATCACTTTCCCGCTCTTTTTCAAACTGTCAGATTTTTTGAAGAACACTGCAGAGGTAAGTAACTGACTTTTCCCTCTCTAATTTCTTTTAATTACATTTAGATACTGATTTCGATGAATCTTGAATCAGTTTTCCCGCTGCACTTTTAATACTTCCGACGGTTGATTCAATTCTTCGAAGAGCACTACATACTTTCCGTAAAGTAATCTGTTCACTCTCTCTTTTTACATAATTTGTAATCTTGAATCCTGTTTCTGTTCGTTCGTCGTTTTTGATGAGAATAAAAACTTTCTTGAATTGATTTTCTCTGTCGTAATTGATTTTCCCTATGTTGATTGATTTTCCCTCTCGTAATTGATTTTCCCTAGGTTGATTGTTTTTCTAGGTTGTCTCGTATTTGATTTCCCCTGATTTCCTGTCTCGTAATTGATTTTCTTCCTAGAGTTTGAATTGATTTTCCCTTCATCACTGTTTCGTTTGTCTAGATGTGTCACCGTATTCATGTTCCGAAGATTGAGTTGTTCTTGTGCCTGGTTCGCAGAGTGGACTTTAACAGAGTCACAAGTACTTGGAAGGTGGACTGAGTTGTTCTTGTACATTTCGAAGATCTGTTTGAGGCATGAAGAGTTGAGGGCAGTTCTCAACTAGAGGAAAGCCTATCGTGCCATGGTGTGTTTCTGTTTAACGTTTTTAGTTTAGTGGTTTTTGTTGACTGTCTTTTTCATTGAAGCTTGCTAATTTTTTCTTGGGGTTGTGCTCCCTGTTGTTTATTGTCTTCTTCATTGAAGCTTGCTGTTTTGCATCCACCGGTTGCTGCTGGTGCTCCACTGGTTGTTGCTTTCAATTCTTTAACATTCAATTCATCACCAACATTATTGTAGCATTTTTTATACATTATCAATATTGAGTTGTTGGTTTTTGTTCAAATATTGAGTTGTTGGTTTGTTTTTGATTTAATTGATCGTTTATCAATATATTATGTTCCTTATGATATATTTTTTATCATTATTTTTTTAGACTTATATGTATTTGGGATTATTAATTGTTTGGTTATTTGAAAATGATTCATGAGATCCATTATCCACAGATTCATGAACTTCATCATTCATCAATTTTTGTTTTAGATTTGTACTCTAGACTAGATGGTGGTCATCCATTTTAAGGCCAATGATTAATACTGAAGAAAGATAAAGTTTATTTCTTGTTTTGGGTGTAGAATCATATCAAATGAAATTCATTTGTAACTTTAATTTGATGTGATTATTTTTGCCTAATATATTTTCTTTCGTGAATATTAATATGATGTTTTATTCTGCCTAAAGCAAATTATTCATTTTGGGAAATTTGTATTTATTGTTTTGTTATTTGTATCAACTGAATGTAAATCGTCCATTTGTTTTCTCTTGATTTAGTTTTCCATCTAATAATAGTCTCATTTGTTTAGATTTTGGTTAATGTATCTCATAATTCTCCTAAATATTTATTAGTCATTTTGTAGAATATTTTATTTTATGATTATTTTTTTTACAAATGAATGAAATACATATTAATTTACCTTTTGTCTTTTTTATTTAGTTTTTTAAGAGGGGGAAATGGAACCTTCAAACTCGTGCATTTGCCAATAGATTAACAAATAACAAATATTTATTAAATTTCTTAATTATTTCTCCTCAAATATTGCTAGAGATTTGCTATTAATAAGTTTATTATATAATCTAGACACCCCAGTCATATTATAAAGTGAAAATCAAAAGAAACAAGAAGCATTGGGTAGAGCTTTCCTAATTTCTGTTATGTTATGAAACTATGCCTGCCTTAGCAAAAACATAACACTATCATTCATCGGTAGATGGTAGGGAGAGCACCATTGGCATTGGCAAGGAGAGCACCGTTGGCCGCAAGCCTTATGAATTGTATTCTTTATCATTATTTTTTTAGATTTATATGTATTTGAGATTAAACTTAAATTATAGACTACTTATTTTTATTTGGGATTTATAGTAAGTTTCTATGTTTTTAATTGTAATGCCAATAGAAAATTACTAGCATTGGTATGAAAACTGATTAAAAAAACTAATTAAAAAATAGATAATTACTAGTTGTCAATAGAAAATTCCTCTATTGCGTTCTCAATTCTTGCATCAGTTCTGTTGCGTTCTCGTTTTTGCATGGGTTCTATTGCATTCTTGGTTCTTGCATGGGTTTTGTTGCGTTCTTGATTCTTGTGTGGGTTCTGTTCTTCGTCGTTCATGTATAAAACCATCCACAATGGTGCCCTTGCTATAGTGTGTAATTTGGGCACCACGTCAGCTGTGCCTCTGCTCTCAATTTTCAGTCCACAGTGGTTCCCTCGTTCCATTGTGCGTGTCCTAGGCACCATGTCAGCTTTTTTTCAGCTCAGTTTTTTAAAATTTAGCTAACTGTATTAAACTCGAATATAAATTTGCTTAACTTCAAAAACGCTAAATTAAATATTGAAGCACACAATTTTTGGAAATATAAATTTTATTAAATTCAAAATATATTACATCTTTTTTACAACAAATGTGGACCACACCTTTTTTCAATTACAATTACAAAATTCCTATTACAAATTCGTGAAACTAATTATTAAAAAATATTTTTAAGGTTTTAGGGTAAGGGTTTAGGATTTATACTTTACATCAAATTATATCACATTCCATAATTTACATTGAATTATATCAAAATACAAAAATTACATCAAATTACATAAAAATATATCAAATATATAATTTATACCAAATTACATAATGTACATCACATTACATAATTTATCTCAAATGTCATAATTTAAATAATAAAAATGAGATTATTGTGCTAAACTAATTTATAAAATTAAAAAAATATATAAAAAAAATTATATAATTCCAACATAATATTACAAAATGATACAAATAATTTTTTAACAATTATTTAATCCAAAAAGTTTAGTTATTTGGATTCAAAAAATTGTAGTAAATTAACAAAAAATAAAATTTTTTGTTTTAACAGAAAAGTTGAAAATGATAAAAATAATTTTTCCTAATTTTTATCGATTTTTAAACTACAAGGGAATACTAGTTGCAATGCTCGTATTTTTCCAACAAATCCAGAATATCCATAGCAATCGTATCTGGTTCCTAATAGATTTTCCACTCATTATAAAATGGGATCATTTTGGGAAGGGTCTGTCTAGTCCACCCGAATAATTTTTTATTTGAAGGAATCATTATAGAACCCAGCATCAAACTTTTTTGTTGAATTTAATTTTTTAATCCATGGCTCAAAAAAATCCCAAGATCTCAGATATTGATAGTACGTAAAGACTAAAGAGAATGAGACTAGGATGTGTCAAAAAATGGGAATCAAGTAGCCAACTTAATTCCAAGGGTCACCCTATTGTCAAACTATAATTATTATTGATCCAAATAATAAATGATTTGAATATATTTAAAAAAAAATCTTACTAACTGAAAAATCATAGTTAAAGGAGTCACTTCTTAGACATGGCTCGAGTGTGGTACATGAGAGAGCTAGACAAATAAAAAGTAGGGCCACTACGTTGCACCTCCTCCTCCTCCTTCTCCCCCTAAGAAGTAGGAAGAGATAGTTTCAACGTAGAAGCGAGTTTCCTGTTTTCCCACGTAGAAGAAAGAGAGGTGGAGGCGGCTAACGGTCAAGCCTTAAATGCAAAGGGTGGGAAAGAGACGGAGACCCATCGACGTGATTTGCTCTCTTTACCCATTTATTGCCACAGCTCAACCCCAACCGCTTAGTAGACAACTTCCTTCCGTGGGTCTTCCTATGCCTCCCTCTCCCTTTAGAATTGGTCAATTCTTGCTTCCTTCTTCGCCACATGAGTTCATCTTCCGTACTAGTAGTCATCATTCTAACATTCTGGAATCGAAACCCGAATAGTTATGAATTCATCACTAATTAGAAAAAAGGGCACCTGGATAATGACTATTTCAAATAAATTTTATCTGGAATAAGACAACGTTCAAATTCGTCAACAATAGATTTAATATGTTTGTGTACATACTGACTTGAATCCGATTTTTTATTGAATAACTCGTGGTTTTGACTTAAATACATCCATAATTCATATAATAAATAAGTGTGGTATAAGCTTCTAGAAAGATAACACCTGGGATAGATAATATTATCCTGAAATTAGATTAATAAAATCTATGATCAATTGAAATTCGGGTCACTTTCAATCCAGAGTTGATTGGAGTGGAGTCCAATCGTCCATGCATGGACAAGAAATTTAAAGACTAATTTAAAAGCCGGGTCTAATTTGGTTATGGCTCAAATTATAACCCAGTGACAGTGTGAGAGGTCATGTGGGACGTGGGCCTTTAGATGGATAGAAACATAATCCCCTTACCCAACTCGACCGGCTTTTTCCTCCTTTTACATTATAATAGAGTTGGTCTTGGACTTTTTCCTTAACTTGTAACTTTATCAATATTGAATTATAAAAATAGTTATTAAACTGTCTCATTACGATTTGAATTTTTATGCGATAAATTCTTTTAATAATTATTTAATTCTGTTTCATTTTTAAGAATTTAGATTTGAAATCTTTTTATTAAATTAAAATAGTTCTTTCATTAGCTCATCTAAATATTTGCTATTAATTTTCTTTTTGAAGTTATAATAAGGTTGGTCGGATTTGGACAAGCTGTAATTATAAGAAATTAATTGGGTTTCATTGTCTTGATCTTGTTGATCGTATTAATTTGTAATTCTGCACCCCTTTATGCACTCAGAAAAGAGAAAATTACGGATCAGTTCCGATAGTTTTAAAATTTTGCATTAGTATTCGTGGAAATCGTTCACGTATCTGGTCCGATTGTGATCATGAACCAACCGGTGACACTATCTTGTTACGACGGTCCAGAAAAAGCACGCTATAACAAGTAAGTCTTGTTATTTATTGATAAATTATGTTCGGTTATTATTGAGTGATTTAATTATAATTATGTGTTAATTATGAGTCATATCTTTAGTACTTGATATTTTTAATTTTAATTAATTAAATATTAATCTCTTGCTGATTTCGGGTTGTTATTGTACTGGTTGCGATATTTACCCAAGGACTCCCATCAACGACCTCTCTATTTCGCCGTCAGTGGTGTGCATTTCGCCATATGCAAGAACTACAACTTTATCGGAAAATTCACAAATTAATTTTTCGCTTTAAGATTAGGGAATTTGGATGGAATGTCACAAACATTATTTAGTTATACGAAACTTTGGGCAAATAATTCATCTTCCTGATCGTATCCCAATTTAACAGAAATGGATGGCGTGACGCTATGAAATCACGGTTATCAGTTTTATTTAGTTTTATGTTATTATTAATAGTTTTATTTATATTAGAAATTTATTTAAGTTTATTTTTTTATAAATATGACATTTATTATATTATTTGATTAACCTAATTAATCAAAATTGATAATTTTCTTATTTTAGTCATTTTTTCTGTTTCGTTACATCAATAAATCAAAATTTTATCGTATTTTTTTAAAATATTTAGCAAATCCACCATTCTTATTCACAAATTTTAACTAAATCACTTTTCACGATAATTAATTGTAAGGTGTTAGTGAATCCAAATTATTTATTCTACGAGATTCAGCCTGACAAATTAAGTCGCAGCTGTATGACTGGATCTCAAAAAAATCTATTTTCGTCCTATCATATGAACTTTAGGGTGTCCAGGGATTTCTCCCCTGTAGCGGTCCGGGAGCTTTCGGTCTATCCGCTCAGAATTCTACTATAAAAAAAAAAAAGCGTATCGATAAGAAAAGCTTGCAAAGCGTCCCTCTTAAACTCTCTTCGGCTTAGAACTCTCTCTCCTCTGTGAGAGCTATTCTCTCTCTTCGTGAGAGCTTTTCCTTGGCAGCCCGCTCCCGTCCAAGCCTCCCGCCGTCCGTCCTCCCCGTCGTCGAGCCTCCCGCCGTCGCCCTCCCGTCGTCTCCCTCCAGTCGTCAAGCCTCCTGCTGTCGTCCTCCCGTCGTCGTCCTCCCGTCGAACGTCCTCCGGTTGTCTAGCCCATCGCCCGTCGTCCACCCTCCGTCCTCCTCCTGTTGTCAAGCCCGTCGTCCTCCGTCCTCCTGTTGTCCAGCCTATCGCTCGCCGTCCATCCTCCTGTTGTCATGGCCGAAGCCCAGTCTTCGCCCTCCGTTGTCCAGCCTAGTCTCGACCCCCGGCTTCGTCGTCCTTCCTCCCGTTGTATTATAATTTTAATGTCTTTTGTTGTTTGTTTTTGGTTGCTGTTTATTGCTGTTTTCGATTGCTGTTGGTATGTTGTTTGTTGTCGGTTTATTTCCTGTCGCTTTTGCTTGAGCCTTCGTTGCTCTGTTTTGAGATCCGTTTGGATTTCGATGCTTGTTCGTTGTTTACGGGTGGAGAATCTTGCCTCGGTCGATTTACGTCGGCCTTGGCATTCTGCTGAGTTAACACTCAGTTGTCCTCTCGACTTTCTCGTGAGTTTTATTGCCGAACTTAGTTTCGGTAGAACCCCGCCTCGATCGTCGACCTTTGTGTATGTTCGATCGTCCTTCGACCCCATCTTGTGCCACCTTGTTAGCTTCGATCCTGTTTCGAGTCTTGTTCGGATTGCTTGTATTTTCTTTGTCTTTGATGTAACTTGATTGTCAATATAGGCTTCGCGCCACTTTCTCTCAAAAAAAACTCTCTTCGACTTAAGGTCGAAGATCAAATTTGAAATAGAGTGCTACGTAGACCAAAATTAAAGTGCAGAGGGATAAATATACTTTATGAACAAATACAACGGATATCTGATATTTATTCTTATACACAATATACACGTTTTTATATAATAATAAAGTAAGATGCAAACAAAAACAACGTAAGTCGATTCGAAAACTTAATTCGGCTTAGCAACACTATATCAACTAAAGGAAATATCATGAACTAAACGAGTTTGGACTATCTTTGATTAATCAATTCTTTTTCAAATATCATACAACTAACTATAACAATTTTACCTTCATTCCAATTCTACAAGTTATTATATTACGTTTATCCAGGGATCGGCTAGATTTTTCCAAGACTATTTGAGGAAAATGCATAACTATTCATTTTTGCTGAGATATGAATGAAATATTATTATATTGTCTTTTTTAGTCAAAGTGAGAAAGATTAACTGAACTATCTGTAAACTATAAGCAGTTATAAAAGCCATCCCGGAATATCTAATTATAATATCAACAATAAATCAGACAACGGTGAATTGCGAGGGAAAGCTGTTTTTTTTTTGTCGGTAAAAGTATATTATAAGGAAAAGAGGAATTTACAATTCCAGATGCAATCAAGTCCAAAACAAAAGAGATAGCAAACTGGAGACCCAAACTGAAAACCGCCCATAACAATTGCCCAGCGAAGAGAAATAGCACACACAAGTCCGAGGAACATCCCAAAAAGAACCAGCATCAACACGCTAGAAACAGATTTTAAGATTTTATTATAAGAAGGAAATTCTGATAACCGAAACTTCTAGTAAATCTAGTTTACAAGATCCATTTGTTTACATCAAAACCAATGGAATGCATGACAAGTTTTCGGTGGTAATTAGCATCGTAAAAAATAACCCGATTTATTAGAAGCTAAATACCTTCATGACATCACATATTTGATGGTTTTTACTTTTTTCTTAAGGTTTGAGTTTGGAGAAAATATATTTTGTTTTTATCAACCAACAATTATTAATTTCAGAAATGGGGATATTTTTGATATTTTTATTGCAAAACTATCAAATTTCAGATAGATGAGCAAATCAATTTGATATCAAAAATATCAAAATTTTATTTATGCAACCATGAAAAAGTTTAGTAGATTTAATGCTCTTGTCTTGCTGAGATTCTCAGCAAAGGGAGGAGGACGAGAGGTTTTTAATTTTTTTGTGCCGAATACAGGAAAAAAAATACATTGATGCAATAAATATCTGCCCTTTTACCATTGTCACGAGCAATATATCAAACAGCAGGTAGTATGCATAGTTGGGAACGACAAGTCGTATATCACATGAGTGGCGCAGAAGTGAGTTAGATGCCTGTCCACATGGCGCGTTGTTATAGGTCAGCAAGCAATGATAGTTGACGTCAGGCGGGAACTAATAAAAAGTTACAACCGATGGCATTGGGCGGGAACGTAAAAGGTATAATTATAAATACCCCCAAACTCTCTTTTCTTGATCTCTGTCTCGATTTTCCCCAATCTAACAGAGTTCACACAGTTTGAAGAAGGTACAATTTTCCCCTCAATGAGAACCCTAACAGAATTCACACATTTTGAAGAAGGTACCTTTTTCCCCTCTTTAAACCCTTAATGTAAAATGTAATTTTTTAGAGGTTGTTCTGGGATCGATTCTTCAATGTTTTCCAGTTTTCTTACAAATGAATATGGTTTCTGCTGAATGGGTTCTTTGTGTGGGAATGGGTTCCCCTTTTCCTCTCTTTAAACCCTTATTTGCCTTTGCTATATTATCGATTCTTCATTGTTATCGGAACATCACTCTTACTCCCTGAAAAATCACTCCCGACTCAATTAAGTTCCCTCATCGATTAGAGTACTGAATCGCGAACATGATGCCGGCTATATATATAATTGCTTTCTTGAATCTATTCCCCCTCTTTTAGAAATTTCTGACGGTTGAATCAATCTTTCGAATTCAATACAGATTTTCCAGAAAGTTTGTATCTTTTCCTTCTTTTAATTGTAATTTTTTATTTATGTTGATGATGATAGAAAATAGATTGAATCATTCAATGTTGTTTTTGTTTCATTGTTCGTTTGTCGTCATTGTTTGTGTGGTATGTGTTGTTAGGCTTCATCAGCTTATGTGCATAATTGTTGTCTTTAATTTGTTTGTAGACTATGAAATTCAGTATTCATCAATATTTTTTATATTTGTGCGTTGTTATCATGTAATTTATGTCCAAAGATAAAAAAAGATACAATTTATTTCTAACAATTGCAGTAGTAATTAAACATGAAGCAAAAAAATAATATTTTTTATAAATAGACATGTTAAAAAATACAAAATAGAGTGGAGAGACAAATCTATTAGATGTAAATTGAAAGCAATGATGACCGATGAAAGACAAGTTCATAGATTCATTAGAGACTTGAGGATAAAAGATCAACAATTTAACAAAGCACATATATCTACAGTCAATTAGTAACATCATAAACCAGTCCAAATCAAAGATATATCAGGAAAAAAAACACTGAGGGACATGGATCTATTGATAAGAAGTCATATGAATCAAAAACATATAACAAAAACTCAAATGTAATTATATGACCCAAGGAAACACATGATATTTTTATCTAAAAATTATTGATTCAAACATAGAGTGCATAAAATAGAATAGGCCATGAATCTAAAGAAAGAAAAATTAAAAATAGAATTGAGAATTAAAAAATGACCAATAATTCAATTATATATGTCTAGAAAAGATCTTTCATCGATTATATATATATATATATATATATATATATATATATGATTGCTTTCTTACTCCCTGAATCACTTTTCACTCATTTCAAATAGTTTGTACCTTTTTCACCTCTTTTGGAAAGTTCTAACGATTGAATCGAATTTTCGAAGAGTAAGTCAAAGAGATCGATTTTCCAGAAAGTTGTACTATTTTTCCTCTCTTCTAATTGGATTCTATTTTATTTACGTGGAAAATCATCTTGCTTCTGAGAAAATAAATTGAATCATACGTTTTTTGTTTTGTAGTCTTTGGTTTCATACTTTTTTTTTCCAAGTATTTGGTATTCTATTGGTTATGGAAAAATCAGTCAGATGTGTTATTTCTTTTGGGCCTTCTTTTGAGTTGTTTAGACTAAGAGATTGTAATGGGCTGGATGGAAATATTAGTTTTTTTAATCAGCTCTACTTATAAAAAAAACTCATAATGTCGTTCCTTATAATTGCACATATATTTTTATCGCCTTTTTTATGCCGTCTATTCGTACGAGTTTTATTCCGTTTGTTGGTGATTACACATATTTCTCCATGCACGTGATCGACAGTGGTATTATGTGTCCAACTACCTAAGAAGTATCATCACCAAATTACGAGTATCATACTTTCATAAGAACATCTGCCAATATTATTATATCAAGAATCATAGTAGAGATTGAGATGCATCAAATCTATTAATAACTTCACAAAGACATACATGACAAAATCGAATTGAAGTCACATTATTGTCATCAA